>JAQFYE010003945.1:0-14257 GCA_034694305.1 Protaphorura glebata
TTCACAAGCCTCGTATCTCTCAAAGGTTAATCAGCGGTTTCTAGAAAATTCGTATCATCCTTCAGAATATGAATTTTTTGAATTTTCGAAACGGACTGTCATCACAGTCGCATGATCCATCTTGCTAACCCAATCTAGTTACTCCTAGATTCCCAAGGATCATAACTCGAAAACGTGCCAAGTGGCCTTAAGACATTCGATCCTGAGTTTGCTACGCTTTTATTCCGATCACAATGTGGTGCATATAAGGTTAAACAGTTTGTTTCTGTTCTTACTTCTAGTCCCTTAGTTTAGTTTAGGGTTGGATGCACATGAAACACCCTGTACTTTCTTCACAGCAACATGTGCTACATTCACCGCTTGTCTAATAACCAACTCAACAAAGTATACCGCACAAAGGGCATGGAAAAACTCCCTCCGTTAAAATTGGCTCATTCTTTGATATGTTGTAGACCTTTACATACTGAAAAACTTTTGTGAAGGACCGAACCCAAAAGGTGTGACCTCTAGAGGTCACCAAACTTGAAATATCGATCCCCTCATAACCATAAAAATGACTCCTGCAAAAGTTGTTCCACTCAATGAGACAAGCAACTTTTTCCGCTGTCATTTTTCTCTGCAGTCAACCCCCGAGGTCACAGGTCAAAGTCAAGTTTTATTGCCTCACGTAGATCTCAGTATTAAAGTCGAACGAATAGTGCGTCGGACATTAACTAACAGGTAAACCTTCTTTGAGAACTGCACACGTAATGGTATCAAGATAACGTAACGGCTATTATTAAAAAAAACTGTCGATTTGTGTATCCTTCGGATACTCACAGATCCAAGGGAAAACTCGTCCTTAGCAAGTAATTACGTGGTGAGATATGAATTCCATAGTTCCATAGATAAGTTAGGTGAAAATTATTTTCGATCTTCTCAGATTAACGAGAGTTTAATGACTGGAATAGACGGCGGAGTTTCGTGAGAAGAATCTGCTGTGCTTGGTTTCTTCACACATAAAGGAACCAAGAAAGTGAAAGTGAAGTAAACTTTATAAATCACGTCGTGCCGAACTTAAATCTTGTGGAACAAAAGCCAGTCTGTGTACAAGATCCCTAAAAGAAGAGTGACAGGTACGTCCGGAGTTGCTACTTTACGACGTGGGTGACTTCTCTTAGCTCTTAGGTGGAAAGACTGAAAGGAACCAAAATCCACAGTGGGAATGGACAATAGAACAAACGGACAATAGAGACTCGAAATGACTCTACAGACACACGAATGTGATGGAATTGAAAATCCTAGGAATCAAATTTCATGCCAAAAATCTCAAACTCAAAAGAACAGGAAAAAAATCATGGTGCTGATGAGTGCTTTCAAGACTTGAGTAGTTGCAGCACATTACATTTATCAAACAATTTGGTGACTACTATTTTTGGCAGTTAACCAATTAGTATACTGGATTTTTAATACTGAATTTCAAACAAGTTTTTTTTTGAAAAAATATGGAAGCACTCATGTGTCTCAATAATGTTTAATTTCTTTTTTCGTTACGCACTACAATGTGACAAGAAACGCTAATCTATGCTAAGACACTGAGAGTGCCCATACTTTTATTTTAAACGGTTTTCCCACGCCATAAGCACAGACTCGACAAACTCACTCCATTCGTGCTAAAATTATAAGGAAGCAGTACACGAGTAGAAATGAAAACACAACAGGACGAATGGTACAAGAGAAACTTGAACTGTGGATTTGATGACATAGTAAGAAAAACCTCAGTATTGCAAAATCTTGGAACTTGATTCAAGTGCGTCAATTTCGTTTCGCAGATATTAAAATAAAATATAGAACAACATTTAACATTCAGAAAGTTCATGACAGTTCAGGCGGTCAACTGGGCAGGCAAAAAACACATTTAAATTTCTATGCACAAGGATTAGGTCAATACGACAAAGGTAATAATAGGCTCTATATCTTTAGCAAACTTCACAAAAGAAAATTCCATCGTAATTCTGAGCATTTCCGACTCAACGAAGAAAATTTCTTTCATGTGCTTTTGTTCAGTTTGACGAGGTAATTTTAGTTCGATGCAATTTATTAATTCAACTCCGGGTCACCTTACTGTTAGTTACAAATACTTCCTATGGCTTTGAATTTTAATTCAATTATGTTTTAATTAACCACCGGTCTATTAAAGGAGTACCTTACATCGTACATGAGCTTGGTAACAGGAAAATTTGGTGTATTATTATACATAAGTGCTTTATTTAGAAAACGTACAATCAAATTTTTCAAGTCTCCTCAATTTTAGTTCTGAAAGTCTACATCTTCATCTCCGTCATTATAATCATAATCAACCCAGATGGACATAAAACTTTTGAATTTTACGACTTCGCCTTTATTTCACAGGAATTAAAGTTCTGTCATGTCTTGGCAAGATGTCTGTCATGTCTAGAAGTTGAATGAATCTAACAGGTGGAAAGTCAGTCTGTTACAAATTTCTTCCATCCCATTTGGTCCATCCAACTTTTTAGTGTTCGTGAGTTCTGCATGTCCCTAATTTCTTTCTCAGCTTGGCAGGTTAGCTGAGAAATTAATTCCTTCATTCTTCCAAAGCTTTTCTAGTTGCCAGTTTTATTTCTATTGAAAAAAATAATAGTCTGAACCACAGACCGCCTGCATATAGAGACCGGTCTCTGGCAACCTACAGGTCAATCACAAAAAATCACCCAATTGCTTGTTATTGCATAGATACAAGAATTTATGTTACAGTCACGACAGAATTTCCAATCAACACGAATATCTATTTCGATAGCGGTTAACTGTAACTATTGACTATTGAATTACCGTAAATCCCCGATTATAAACCGGTCCTGAATAGTAACCCGGTCTCGAATACTAACCGGCTCAAATAGTGCATTCTTCCATAAGAGCCTATGTATCACCTTGCCCCGGGTCTCGAATATAAACCCGGTCTCGAGGCAGCCTAAAAAAATACTAACCCGGGTTACTGTTCGGGGATTTACGGTACAACGAACACCACTAGCATTTACTTGATCAACCTAGACGAATTGACACTATACCATTTCGACTTTGATGGGACTGACCACAACATACATTTTTGCATCAATAAGAAAACGTGACCAAACAATCGAGCACTTTTTCGTGGACGCCCTGTATGTTGACGAGGACTGTATACGGCACTCCATTTTCCCTGACAAAAGAAACACTACGTTCGATCACATCAAAGCCAATTAAGTGGAATTCCAGAAAGTTTGTACTCGAGCAGGACTAGAGTCTCTTTCCTGCGTCCGCAAACCATATTGTAATTTTTTAATCATCACTACTTTCCCTCCGAGGTTGAAAATGGTGAAAATGTTCTCGTGATGACGAAGTCTGATTTTTGTAAGTTGAGAAATCATTAATTGAATCAAAATCCATAGGAGAATGAACAAATGGAAAGGATTCTTGAACAATAGAGCTGTCAAAATAACTGCACACACAATATCACACGTAATGAGGATGCCCGGATACGGATTTCATGTCAAGAACCAAAAAAACTCAACGACTGCATATGAAAACAGATGACGATACAATAATATACCTAGCTGTAACATATTAGACCAAAACCATTCATTCAAAACGGAAATATTATTTTACAATGCCAACGACCATTTCATGGCTTTTGATTTTTTTGGGTCGCCACCAAAATCGATTTCTCCATCAACTGGAACAAGAATAAAGTCTTTCTTATCGTTGACGACTTTGCAGAAGTGCGTGGAGAAACAAAACACATCCTTCTGTTTTTATTTTCATGAAAAGAAATTTGTCTTGAAACATCGGATATGATCATTATTTGGGACCTCAAATAATACTTTGGATTTTTTTTCTGATAGAAGAGACACTTACTTCACTATTCCTAACGTTCTTTGCAATTAGAAGGTTAAGTTGTAAATAATTGCAAAGGACAGCAAATTAAATCCAAATAAAGTCGGAATAAATTCTATAATTCTCCTCGAACAGATTAGAGCCAAAAACCAAACAAATTTCCAAACACTTAAAAAATGAAACTGCAACAGTTGGGAGGACGTCCCAGATTGTGGTTTCTTGAGTGATTGATGGAGTTTTGAAATTATACCAAGGAAATTTATTTTATCCCTGGATGTTATTTTTATCTGTGTGAGAAAAACTTGTCAAGTAAACAGGCGTAATCCGAGCATTAGAAATGAACACGTAAACTAGAAGAGATTAAGAGAATGGCAATACGGGTCGGACAATGTGGACGAGATTACCTACAGCGTGTGAATAAAAGCGTTGACGATTCTCTGGTCAAAACGTGGACTCAATGAAGGGAAATGACAAGCGTCCAAATGCTTTTGACACTCTAGGCACACTCAATCAATCCCATTTGCTTTGATTCTTTTGACAATTTGACATTTCTCTTATTTCTTTGTAAATAATATATATGTACGTCCAGATTCTAACTTTCCGCACTGTCAGTGGAATTGTGACCAATATAACTCAATTCTCTCAAAACTATCATCGTATTTATTGTCCATGTTAAATGTACAACTCAAATGTATTCCAATACGACATGTGCATCATGTGAAAGGTTTATCGGCATATATTTTCCGTGCCTAATATGATTACGTTAGTTCAAGTTCTGTAATTCCCTCATAATTTTATGTGGCCAGTGCATGGGATATTGTAAAATTCTTAAAATTTGCTGCCCGACCATTGCTTAAGAAAAGATCATATGATTCCATTTATTCGTTCTTTGCTTAACGTTAAGAATTATAAACGGTGATTATGCACCGGCAAGGAAATGTTCAAAGCAAATACTGTATGATATATTCGCATGATACTCACTATTCAAAAAATTATACCAAATTACAGTGGACTCTCTATAGACCGAACTCGAGAAATACACCAAAATGTGTCCATTATATAGAAAGTTTAATATAGAGAAAGTGGAATAACACAAAAGGGCATGCAAAAGGTATTCCTGCGGTCTTGGCATTTTGATCAATATGTAGAGGTGTTCGATATATGGAAGGTTGATATATAGAGAGTTGAATGTACCTTATAATTTGTTCAATGCAGAGAATTGTTCAATACTTATATAGACAAAAATATATTACTCCCTTGTCTCCTCACAACAAAACAATTCCTCAAAGCTAACTTAAAATTAACTGAATTAGAAGCATAAATGAATGGATTCAAACAGCTTATTTAAAGCGTTCAACCCGACTAGGCGGTCCAAAATTTGTTCACCCACATGAATCCTTAACGTCACGCCATCTTGCGCATTTGTATCGATGACAAGTAATGGTAATAAAAATAATCCAGCAAATACCCAAGCCACAACTGGTTGCATATCATGGTTTTGGCTGCAATACACATTGGTATTCCAATTCCAATTTATGAACCTAGGGCCTGTTGTTGCTAAAAAAGAGAAGACCCACACAAAGATTAGCAAGCTAATGTTAAACTGTTTTGAAGTCGTCTTCCGATGTGTTATTGGTCGTGTGATCCCCAAATACCGACCAACTGCAATGTTTGTCACAGATAGAATAGAGGCGGAACAGCAGATCAGAGATATTGTAACAGAAATGACACAAGCAGTCTTGTCAAAGCCTTCATCCGCAATTAACAAAATTAAAGCTTTTCTGGGATAACCAACGCGACTAGTAGATCTGCTACTGCCAGATTTACGACAGAAAAACTCGGAAGAGATCTTCTCACTCGCTTTGATCGGATTACAGCCAAAATCACAATGATATTTCCAGACACAGTAGCAAGTGCAAATAAAATTTGTTGTGACGCCTCCCTAGACGTTCCATTGGTCACTTTGGTCGTCAGTGGACGATGAAATCGCTGTTGAGTTCGTACTTAAAATTAAATTAGAGGTATACATTTTGACAGTTTGTGCTCCGGATCTAAGTTAGAATAATGTAATTACAATTGTGTTTCGGATACAAATGTAAAAGATTGTGACATTTGCAGTGACGAACTATTTATTATCAGGAACATGTCTAATGTCCACGCGTTATTTGATACACGAATTTACGCTTAACGAGAATACAGAGTTGAATTTTATCAGGATACGATAATGCACATCCGTTCAGCTAATAGAAGTACCTACGAGTATATTGTTATCAAACTGTCGCACATACATTAATCTTAAGGTCCTTCAATTTAACAAAATAATTTTATTCCTACTCTTTGCAACAAAACAATTCCTTGATAGCCAACCTAAAATTAACAGAATTAGACGCATAAATAAATGGATTCAAGCAACTGTTAACATAACCGAACCAAATGAAAATATTATACAAATTCACTCTTGCTTCAAATTCAATCCTGAGAGCCGTTATTAACAATAAAATGACATACGGAAACCAACAAAACATAAACGTTCCAACTACCATGGCCAACATTCTGGTAACTTTCTTCTCACGTAAAATTTCTGATTTCTTCACAAATGCTGTCGGGTCTAGAGTTTGTCCGCCCACGTGGATTCTTAGTATCACCGCCGATGAGCCCCCATTTCGTCGCACACTTATCCCGGCACCATATTGTATCCCCTTTTCCCGCTCCAGTAAAGTTTTGTATATCCGCCAATAGAGGTTGGGAATGACCAGTAGTGGTAATGCAAACAATGCGATCAGAAACCACGCTATATGTGGCTGCACATCATGTTTTTTAACGCAATAACGATTCGTAGCCCAGTTCCAATTAACCTAAGGATCAATGTCACCAGAACGGATATGAACCATACAGAGGTTAATAGCAAAATGTTGAATTTTGGTGACGTTGTCATTCCATGCGTAAGAGGGCGTGTGACACCCAAATACCGATCCACTGAAATTGCGGTCACTGACAAAATGGAGGCTGTACAGCAGAGGAGAGATAATGTATCTGAAATCACACAAGCAGTCTTGTCAAACTCTTCATCGGCAATCAAGAAAATCACAGTGTTCTCTGGGATAACGGCTAATCCGATTAGTAGGTCAGCGACAGCCAGATTTACAACCGAGTAACTTGGAACGGATCTTCTCACTCGCTTAGAACGAATCACAGCTAAAATCACAAGGATATTTCCAAACACCGTAGCACATGCCAATATAATTGTAAGGAAGGATATCACGACGTTCGAAATTGCCCAATGAGTTTTTTGGTTGTCTTCAGATGAATTGGTTGGTGATACAAATATATCCAGAATTGAATTCGGTGTATACATTTTGACGGTCACTGGTGTAACTAAATTTGGCTCAGTAATTAATATTATATTATGAAAGGAAATTGCAGAGATTGCTACACGCGATGACAAATGATTTATTATCAGGAACACGACTTTGGATAGTCAGTGCGTTACATGATATGCTAATTAACGGCTTAGTTATCGTAGAAGTGTTATTTATTTACGTTGAGTCAAATTAATTTATTTTACATCAGTTTCGCCCATGCCCTCATTCGTGTTATATTGTAACTCATTTTGTATTTGTTCATTGGATTTCGCCAATTCATGTTAGAAATCGAACTACAAATGTTCAGAGTTGTGTATTATTGTTTGTCCAATTCTGCACTGCTCCGGAAAATTTCCGACTCTGAGTGCGTGTGCGAAAGTTTATATGTTAATAATTTGGACCATATGTCTGCATTCGAACTAATTGCAATTCGAGCTCTGGTTAATTAGAACTTTGAAATGTATGGTTTCGAGTTCAGTTCGCAGGAAATACAGTACTCGTTTCGTCTGTCATGAAACTTGTCTAGATTCTAACGACTTTAACAGGTAGCATGTCACTCAAAACTTTCCCGTCCCGGTTTTTCAACATTTCAGTTTCACTCCGAATGTCTAGGTTTAGATTCCCCCGTATACTCTTTTAAGTCGTGCGACGTAATTTACTGAGTAAATGACTTATTGCGGATGCCCAGTCCGTCCGTCTGTCCGTCTGTTCGTCTGTCCGTTCCAATGAAAGACATGGGATTATCTCCTAACAGTGCTCTTTTCTCCGCAGACAGCATGAGTCAAACACAACAGAAGCAACAACAAAAAAAAAACATACGACCGACAAAATGGACTACGGGTTTCAAATCAACGTTGTGCAAAGCGTTTATGAGTCCAAATTTTTTAAATAATAAAGGGCTGGCGCAATCATAGAAAAATAATGGGAATGAAAATATACACATGGTAGTGTTGTAGGTGTGAATAGAAGCGATACCTCTGAATCCAATCGGTAAGGAAGCAAACTACCTTACCAGACGGAGGAAAAGAAATTTGGGGAAGCAATAATACAAATTCATTGCCGTAAGAAAAGAAATACAAAGGGTTACGAATCAACGTTGTGGAAAGCGTCCATAAAAAAGATAAATAGTCAAAATAGAAATAAAAAAATGTGGAAGCAAGAATAGAAAATCATGCTCGTAATGTACAGAAATTAAGTATATGCGTTTGAAGTATAAGTAGAAACGATACGTCTTAAACCCATTGGTAAGAAAGCGCAATAACTTATAAAATTGTGTAAGAAAAATTTGTGGAAGCAAAAATAGAAAATGAATTTCGTTATGAAGAGTAAAGAATAATGATATGCTTGGAAATGTGAATAGAAGCGATAGCTCATAAACCAATCGGGAAAAAAGCGAAGTGACTTAGTAGATGGAGAAAAATATTTGTGGAAGCGATGACAGAAAATAATTTTCCTACTGAAAGGAAAAGAATGATATGCTTGGAAATGTGAATAGAAGCGATACCTCTTAAACCAATCGGCAAGAAAGCGAAATGACTTAGTAGATTGAGTAAAAATATTTATGGAAGCTATATTGGAAATGGTAATAGATGACTGTTCTATATAGCTGCATTATGTATAACAGTTATTATTATAGCAACGATTCTGCATAGCTACCCGTTCATTGCATTTACTCCTTATATTACGTGGAAACAAATAATCTAGGTGTTCTATTTAGCTGCATCCATGATTTTTCGTATGTGTACCTGTTCTATATAGATACTTCCGAAATTCCGCTAATATATACCTATTCCATACAGTTGCTTCCAAGATTTTTATTATGTATAGCGTATCTATATGGATGTTTTGAAAGTCCTATAATAGATAACTCACTGTTCTGGTTGGATGTTAATCATTATGTCAAACTTCCTATAATATCTAACTATTCCGTATAGGCGCTTTCAATATTGTTTTATCTAACAGTTCTATTTAGACGTTCCAAAAATGCGAAATAATGGATAATAATGGAATCGACGGACAATGCGCGCCATACCCAAAATTGCACGGCTTTCTTCTAGTTATCAACTATTTTATTTTATTTTCAATTTGACCGTTTCTCGGAAAAGTAAAACTTTTCTGTGAGAGATATCCGACGTACGGCCATAATTTAAAAGCTGCTGTTTCGCGGTGACCTCGTCCTCTTTCTGTTTGTATAGTACTAAAGTTTGGCAGAGTGTGAAGCCAAATCTGTCAATCATACACAGAACTTTATATGAAATTGATGGTGCTCTTTTGTTTTTTATTGAACTGTTGCCAGGAACGATAACATGTGAGATGATGGGAGTCCATATGTTGACATGGGTCAAAGGAATTGCAATTTTGCCAGGGACAGAAACAGAAAAAGAAAATAGCATTCGATCACGTAATGTTTAATTCAGTGGAAATCCCAGCCGGAATCTTTGCACTACAACTACAGACTATATATGGTAAAGATCTACTTTCTCGGATGGTGAAAGTTTTGGCTAATCGGTTTGGTTTCTACGAGTATAAATAACCGTTTGGAGTTCTCAGAACAATCCGTTGGTTTTTCTTTAACTCTTGGGATTGAAAATTCGGGATATCTTCAACTCAAATGCTGAATCGGATTGGAACCTCAAATTATGCAGCATTCGTTAACCCTTAGAGGAGTACAGACGTGTATAGACGGGCACACAGTGCCCGTGTATACCACCAGTTAACCGTGAAGTACGGTTAACTGTATACAGAATTTCGAATGAAATTCTTTGCGATAAAATAAGAAGCAAATTTCTCCCGAATTTTGAACTTTTCTGTATGAAATGCCGCACGGGAATCAAAACGTCATAGGGACATGATCTCAATTGGTCATGATCTCATGGCTGTCACTTGTCTTTGATCAGAAGTCATTCCAATTTTATGCTACGCCTGATTCTGACAGTTCTCAGTCACGAATTCGTACAATGTGAGTTGTCAGTGCTGTGAGAATTTATAGTTCCGCGAATTGTCTCTGTGCCTTGCAAGGCGCAGAAGGCTAATTATCCATTTCATGTGAGGTAATTAGATAAAAAGTGAATCGATTTATGTAGCAACCTCAAAAGTTTGGCAATACCAGTGGTTACCTGCCACCTGACGTCAAAACTAGTGATACTGTACCGGAGTGCGCGGTCTCCATTCTCAATATTCGAAGTGTTACCACTTTTGAAATAACAAACTAAACTTTGTTTGTTAATTTATTCGCACAGTAAGAACATACACAACTATTCGCCCAGTCGGAAATAATATTTTTGTATTTCCAGTTTTCATGCACTTCTTGGCGAGTTGCCGCCGACAGAATCGACTGTCATAAAAATACAAAGCCACGGGTGGTGTTTTGACTGCCAGACGTCTTGAGTCAACTTAGAATGACATTGCCAATTTTTCATCCAAGGACCTTGCTCTACAGGATAGAAGTATTAAACAAATATACGAGACTAAAATTGTACGAAAATTTTGCTGGGGGATATACTCTGGACTTATTATCTATCATGGGTTGTAAGATGACAGATTTCGGAAATCACACATTCTAAGTCAAATCGTGGCTTATCCCAGAAGACTCCCGCCCTGATATGCATGTCCATTATAGAGCTATTTGACCAAAGCATTACTACACTATCACCTCAATACGCCAAATCCCTTTTTAACCATGTGTAGGAATTCTCGTTAAAACCCGACTCTCCTACCCCATTTGGGTACTTACCTTTTTTTTCAAAGAAAATAGTGGGAAAACCTCCCGCTTGAGCGAAGTGAAAACATCGCAACATAAGAACTGCCAGTCCCAGGAAATCGTATCATGTACCAACGGCGGAACTTATTACGGACTTTAGAAGTTTGGCAAAATTATGTATCGTCATTCTGTGGAGAGACTGACACCGTCATACATCTTGAGCTGGAGAAATATTAACGTGCTACTTTCCCCAGACTTTCTCCATCGCAATCATCAACAGAGACTTTTCAACATGCCATGCGATACACCCTCCGTGGATAAGAGTAACAAGGGAACCTTTCCAAGTGTTCCCCGCATTTCGAGCCGAAAATTTTTCTATAAGTTCATCCACTTATACTACCACCGTGTGTGAAGTATTTTGCGGCATAACCAGTACGAAATACGTGACACACGGTGTTAGCATAAGTGAATGAACAGTTGCAGACAGATTTTCAGGTCGACATTTACATTCGACGAACACTTGGAAAGGTTCCCTTGTAAGTTTGACCTTTTCCAGGAGTGTGTAAGTCTCGGACTTTCTCTCTTGGAAAAGAACTACAAAGTAAGAGTAGAGTAGTAAAGTACAGAGGAGATGAAAAATCTTACCCACTTGTACAACAATACTTGAAATCCTCAAGTGGATCTTTTCAACTAATTTTTTTACATCAACGTGCTACTTGCTCTAATTTCATCTTACAATTCTGGAATATACGCTAGTATAGAAAGTTTTTGGTGCAAAATGAAAGACGGAAATTTAATGCGGGTAGTGTTATTTGAAACAAATGACTAAGTTTAAAAATACATGCGGCAAATTTCATATTTACCATTAAAAACTGTGCTCGCGAAATTTAAATTCACCAAAAATTTCCAATTACCTTTCCAAGTGTTCGTCCAATTTCGACCTGCAAATTTCTCTGCAGTAAAATGAAAGCGCAAATTCCATGTTTACCATGAAAAAGTGAGCTTGCTAAATCTAAATTCACAAGAATTTCCGCTGGATTCAAGTATTCAATTGATTTTACCAACCACTCCAAAGAGAATCTTTCAGGATTGAGTTTCTTGTGAATTTGCGATGAAAATAATGGTTCAAATTTTCATTTTCCATATTTCAATATTACATATATGATCAAATGCAGTTTAGATTACTGGGGTTGTGTCTTCAGAAAGTTGGCACGTGGGATGAAAAATTTGAGTCATTTCTGCCGCACTCCCAGTGACAGACCTTGGAAACAGCGTCTTTTAACAGGAAATGGTCGAGCAACACTGATAAATTGGTACATTTCCCACTGGAGAAAAGACATGGAGTATAAATAACATAAAATTCTACGTCGTCGCTGTCCATAATTGAAAGGTTTTCAACATTGTCACGATTTAGTAGTTACGTGACGGTCTGATCTGCGAAGCGTACTTATTGTGACAAAACGCAAATAAATTTGACAGGGAAATGTCCAGAGCCACAACTCGAGGAAATGTTGTGGCACCATCCGACATACTTTGTAAATATAAAAATACAATTATTACATTACACTTTGTCCATAAACAAAAGAGGAACATAATTTTTCGTAAGTGGTGCAGATGTGGACAACTAACTTTTGGATACTGCGTCAATCTTCATCCAAAACCAAACGAGTTCAGTCTTGACTGCTCAAAATACCTAATTGGTTTGTCCGTAGTCTGAAGAAGTCTCTCTCACTGCGCGGTCCGCCAATGCTTCGTTAAGATTAGATCCTGTAAGAATTTTGACTCCGACTCCTTTCATTTGATTCATTACTGACAGACAAACTTATTTCTCTATGTACAAATGCTTAATTTTGGGATTGTTGTTCAGGTTCACTTTATTCACGACAACATTTCTTTTCATATACAATAAGTCATGGATTACACTAAGACAGAAATATTAGAATGTAAGAATTAATGAGTGAATAAAGACAGCGATAACGCCCTACGACAGTAGGTGTTACGTTTACCGCGTGTGGGTAAATAAAACAAAGAAGTAACAATGTAAATGTTATATATGAAACACTGTAAAGGGATTAAGTGCCACCAAAACTTTTGTAGGGGTTAAGCTGTACAAATGTATATCATTCTGGACAAATCCAGTTAACGCAGTTACGGAAGGGTGGAAAGTTTTACCCAGAGTTCAACTCGATGTTAATTAATCAAGAGTAGAAGGAAATACAAACCTATATGCTACGATTGCAACAAATTAAGTACAATAATGTAATCGTCCGATCTTGAAACTACACAGTAAAATGAAGAAATATTTTATTTTCGATATTTTTGCGTAAAAATATGAAATATGACTTAATCTAATAATATTCTGGGTTATCCTTGGTCAAATGCAGACAGAGCTATAAATTTTGTATCCCTTGTCACATTCACGCACTGTATTCCCCAGCGAAGAGGTTGTCACTGGATTCCGGAGCCCGTAATTTAGTTGTTTTCTAACTGAGCCGAAAAACTAAGAATGCTTTTATGTTTAGAGCTTGTTGGTGACTTTACTTTAGAAATTGGAGATTTACGAGTAGAAGCTCTTAAAAGTGAAATGATGTAGGAATTTGAAACGGTGAAAGGGGAGAAAGCACGACAAATTCCAGACTACGTAACTTGACACAATGTAATTGGACGTCAAGTAAAACAACGCTATCTCTACCTGTGGAAATCATCACATATTCGTGATATACACGTTTGTCATCTCGGAAATTTTTTTAATACGATTTTCATTACTTTCTCTGTCTGGTCGCCTTTCGAATTCAACTGTTCACAATTTATTATAAATACACAGTAGAAAAAAATTGGTCTAGTATTTACAAGTATTAAATAATTTCGGGTTTATTAAATACTGATAAATAATGATACGTGATTTAGTTTAGATTTTGAATTATTTTCTTGATTAATTTTAGCATAAAAAGGTTTTGTATCCCACTCAATCATTTATCTCTTCTGTCAAGTAAGGTGCGTTGAGTAGAGCCATGAGTGGAGCTCCTGGAATTGTGACCGGTAGCTTGTTTATCTTTGACCCAATCTGCCGATACATTTCCTTCTCGAAGGATAAGTATCTCTCTCTGACTTTCAATTCTTTATAAATCTGTTTCACCTCATCCTCGACTTTTCTTAATCAACTGCCGTAGCAAATCTGGAATGCAAAAAAAAAATTCTACCCGACTCACGAATAGAACCCAAGGCAATCGCCAATCGAAAGAATAATTCAAGATTGTTTGACTTCTCCCCCTAGGTTAGTCCATACGCAGATTCATTTTTTCAAAAATTTCAAAAATTACACTTG
>JAQFYE010003946.1:0-14257 GCA_034694305.1 Protaphorura glebata
CAGTACCTTATTACATTGAGTAAATACAATTTCTGGAAGCAATAATAGAAAAAATTGTAGTAATGAAGAGGAAAGAAAAATACGCTTTTATAATGTGAATGGAAGCGATACCTCTGAAACCAATTGGTAAGAAAGCAACGCACCTTCTTAGAAGGAGGAAAAGAAAATCAAGGAATAGAAAATAATGAATGATATTGTCGTCAATATGAATCGAAGCGATACCTCTTCAACCAATTGGTAAGGAGGCGCATTGGTTTAAGCACAGGAAAGAAATAAAGTCGTTGAAGCAAATAATCTAGCTGTTCTACCTAGCTGCTTCCAAGATTTTTAGTAAGTATAACTTTTCAATATAGGTGTTTACCAAATTCCTGTAATACACAACTTTTACATATAGCTGCTTCCAACGTTGTAAGTTGATGTGACTGTTATAGCAGTATGGCAATTGTTGTCACAGATGGCTGTTCTTTATAGCTGCATTATGTATAACAGTTATTATTATAGAAACAATTCTGCATAGCTAACCGGTTACATTGCATTTACTCCCTATATTACGTGGAAACAAATAATCTAGTTCTACTTAGCTGCTTCCTAGATTTTTATTACGTATACCTGTTCTATATAGATACTTCCAAAATTCCGCTAATATATAACTATTCCATACAGTTGCCTCAAAATTTTTTATTAGGTATAGCGTATTTAAATGGATGTTTCCAAAATTCCTATAATCGATAACTATATGTTCTGGTTGGATGTTTGTCATTACGTCAAACCTCCTATAATATATAACTATTCCATATAGGCGCTTTCAATATTGTTCTATCTAACGGCTGTATATAGACGTTCCAGAAATGGTATAATAGAATCGAGAGACAATCCGCCTCATAACCAAAATTGCACGGCTTTCTTTTAGTTTTCAACTATTTTATTATCATTTATTTAGGAACATATCGGGTAGGCCGGGACAATGTTGACTATTCTCAAAAAGTGTGCTAACTATTACCATCCGCCATTTGTGGGCGTGGTTTGAGGATCACGTGCCGCTGTAGTTAAGTGGGAGGCCATAAAATTGGCACAACTCTTGAACTTCTCACCTCCCGAGCGAGGATAATATTAGCAGATTTAGGGCATAATGAGCACACCGTCTCTTGTGTGTGTTAACGTTTCCCTTGGTGTACTAATTATGGCCATTCTCATATGTGACTGTGTTTTGGAAGTCACGTGCTTATAGTTAAGGGTTGGCCATAATTAGCACACTTACTCGAAAGTAGCCATTATAAGCCCACTCTACCCTAAATGTAAGACAAATAAAATCTCCCGCGCAAGTCAAGTTGCTTTATATTTAAAAATTCCAAATAATTATTTATTTCAAATTTTATAAAAGTGCAAATGATAAACTTTTTAATTGAATTATATTTGTCTCCAAATTTGTCTTGGAATGCTACTAACGCAAAGTTATCGTCTTTGGAGAACTTACCAGCAGTTTCTCCATGAACAGGATCAATTGTTAACTTCTCGGCGTGACGAAATAACACAGTTTTCCGTGTTTCAGTCGTTAACATTTTTAGCTCTTGTTATTTTCTCCTAGTATTGTTAACTAAGAGCTGTAAAGTGTGGAAGGTCAGAAAATGTAGTTACCTAATTCAAAATGCAAGACGACAAAGTACTATGTACACTTCTGAACTTTGTCCCGTTCGCATGAATATTGCACGTGTGCGTGCGCTAGACTTGTAGTTAAGGTGTTGATGAAATTTAATAGGTATAACCAACAACAAAAATAACTGTAGACTTTGACCTGGAAATGGATATTTATTAGCGGACAAAAATTGACACGTGCTACAACATATATGCTGTTCTCCCTAGCCGAATTGTAAATATCGTAAAACTTTCAATAAACGATGATCACGATTTGTGGCTGATCGCGAATAAATGCCAGGCCAAATTCTTATTCGAATTCAAAATAAACGCCGGTCTCGAATATGTAGATGGTACACAAAATCAGCATTAATACTTAAAATGACCCGAGGTGCCGGTCCGACCTGGACCCGCCGGACAGTTTTCACACCAATTGGGATCCCCTCGCATGAAAAAAGTTAAAAGTCGTGTGTTCAAATGTGGTACTTTTTTTTGGCCTATCTTTGAAATTTCTATTACAAAAATCCGTCAAGTTCTTTTGCATATCGAACCAAAATCTTGACGAAAAAAGTTATTTTGATTTTTTTTCTAAATTCTCCGTTTTGCTGACGCGAAACGAAAAACGCAGGAAACAGGTAACATTTTCGCACACAATTGAAACATTCTCAAAGGGGGGTTCTCAGTATTTTTTGAAATAAAATTTTTGATAGGCCAAATGAAAAGTACCACATTTGAACACCCGACTTTTAATTTTTTTTGTGTCAGGGTTACCTACTTGGTGTGAAAAAGTGTATTTCGGGTCTTGGTCGGACCGGCACCTCGGGTCGCTCCCTTGTAAGTGTTTGTCCTCAGAAGCATTGTCGTACATATTAATGAACGCCGGGCTTGATTAGTCCCCGGTCTAAAATAAACGGCGGACCAAATTATTCGTTCTTCGTGAGCACGCCAAATAATGAACAAATACGTTTTCTCGAGAACACGCTGGATAATGTCGTACAGGATTTTAGGAGTGTGAGAAAGCATTGCGCAGTTTTCTGGTATATGGCTGGATGACTTAACACAACATACAGATGTTTGGGATTATTGACTGTCACAACGTAACCATTTAACATTTGTTAATCCGCAGAGGATGACACCGATCGTCATCTGTTTTCCCTCTACTTCACGTAGACGGAAAGGAGCTTAATTTTTTAATCATCTGCACAACAGAAAACCTAATGATGATGACATTGTGAACAGGAAATGGCGTTGAGGAGTAATTGGAACTAAGGAAAAATATGAGTGGAACGTATGGGTTATGACTGTGCTTAGGGCTAATATGTACGGCAGTCATTGGTTTTAGAAGCACTATATTTTTGAAACAAAGCTCACAGAAGGAATCCGTGTCGAATTTATTTGGGATGGAAAAGCTTCACTTCGTTTGCTTTACTATGGCACAACCGCTACGGGATGATATATTCCTAGGAGTTCCATTTTCTGCATTCCTGTTAATGGTTGCATCCCTAACGTAAACATGTGGTAATGTGTATGTCTCACGTACACTGATCTAATATAAAATCATGTCATATATTCCGTATGAAAACAAAGGAATTTGATTTCTTTAGACAAAATCCATTAAAAATTAACACATTTAATTTATTAGATAAATCACAAAGTAGTATCAAAGCTTAAGGCATTAAAGAACTACAGCACAAGTAGAAAATAATGAGTAGGACTAAAAGAGTTAAACCTTGTCCAAGTGTTCCAAGTGAATATTGAAATTGACCATGTTTTCTATTCAGATCCAGATCGATTTGCTCCGCAACCAATTTGGCTCCACAGAGGACGACTGGCACCCCCGTCCCAGGTTGTGTTGAGGCACCCACAAAATATAAATTTTTAAAGTGTTGACATCTTGTCTGTGGTCGGAAGGCGAGTACTTGATCCAAACTATGATTCAAACCTAAAATACTTCCTTTCCACAGGTTGAACTTCTGATTCCAAGTGTGGGGATCATTCAGGCACTCGTGTGCGATAAGATTTTCAAAGTTTGTTATCCCAAGTCGATTCTCAAGGGTTTTAATTACATGTTGCCGTGCCTTTGACACCATGGAAACTACATCCTGCTCCTCATTATTTGGATCCAAGTGACCGACCGGAACGAGAACAATGATGGCGTCCTTTCCTGTAGGAGCGGCGGTTGGGTCAATCCTTGATGGGACGTTTACGTAGAATGATGGTTCTTTAGGGAGAGTCAGATCCTTAAAAATGCAGTCAAATGATGATTTGTATTCCTTAGCCATGAAAATGTTGTGGGTCGTCAATTGAGGAACTTTAGTATTCATGCTCCAATAGAATGATATGGAGGAGGATGTCAATTTTGCAGTTTCTCCAAGCTTGGTTCCATACTTTGTTTCAGGGAGTAGATTATTGTAGGCATACACAACGTCAGCATTGCAGACTACTATGTCCGCTAGAATCTGGCGTCCATTGACTACGATTCCTTGTGCTTGACTTTGACGATTTACAAGTATCCGTGTGACGTCAGAGTTGTAGACAAACTTGGCGCCGCATTTCTTGGCAATGGACTCTAAACTTTGAACTACATTATGGAACCCACCCTTTGGATACCAAATCCCCTCTGCTACTTCCGTGTACTGAAGTAAGTTATAAGGAGCTGGGGCATCAAAAGGTGACATTCCCAAGTACATAGTTTGGAATGTGAATGCTTTCCGTATTTCATCAGACTCGAAATACTTGCAAGCTCTTCCCCAAACGGTGTCATAAATATGGAGTTTCCAGAGAAGTGGAATGTATTTCACCTTCATGACATCCCAAATATTTTCATAGTTCCGCTTCAGAGCGTGAGCTACACTGTACCTGTAATGGGTTTCGGTCTCACTCAGAAAATTTAATAAATTGGAACTGATTTTCGCTGATTTCCCTTCAAACCTCTCGACTTCAGTTAAAAGCTGAGTTAAATCTGAGCTCAATTCCATAGACTCTCCATCGTGGAAGTGAAGCTTGTAATTTGGTGAGCATTTGAGGAGTTCTAAATGATCTTCTAGCTTCTCCCCAAGATCCTCATAACATTCTTCAAATATTTTGCGCATCAAGAGCAGGCTGGGTCCCTTAAACGCAATTCAAAATTCATCACAAAATATTATCACATTAGTATATTTAAGCGGGTCATCACTTTTGCTATACTGCTGCTAAAATCTACCTGGTCAAATCTAAACCCATCGTCATGAATCAAAGAACAACGTCCGCCGCTAAAGCTATTTTTCTCACAAACAGTGACGTCATGTCCCCGATAAGCCAGCCGAGCTGCAAGAGCTGTCCCGCCCACACCTGCTCCAATTATCACAATTTTCTTCCTTGGAAAGAATTCCATAATTTTTTCTTCTCTACTCGAACTTGTACTCTTTGAGCACCGAAATTAGAAGGAATGTGTGGATTAAGAAATGTATTAATATTGAAATCAATCTTCCTTATGATCAAATATTACAGAGAGTAATAGAAAAGGCTAAAATATGTTGTAACAGCATTGACACACAGCAAAAGGATTGACTAATACACATGTGGCTACTAATCCGCATCTGCACTTTCTGCGCAAGATGGATTTAATTATCCACCTTTAGACTGTGGGTTCAAGGACATGCAGACGTACGTGTTATGCCTCATCTCATCTTACCATTACTCACGATATGTACAGTGTGGCTTAAAATTAGCGCAAAACCGTCGTGAATTTTTTTCAATGAAAATGGCGGGAAAAGGGCATAGGGTGTTGCGAAAATCTTCCTACACTTCTGGCTCGGATCTTTGTCATAAAGTTCACTAGTGACGGGAGATTTGGCACCACCCTATGCCCTCTTCTTGCCACTTTCATATAAAACAATTCACGACGGTTTTGCGCTAATTCTATGCTACACTGTATAATCCCTATTTCGCAGATAATTTCATGTGTGGCATGACATTTTATCCTAATAATAATAAGTAGAAATATTACAAAGCTAGAAGTAGCACGTGGAAAGGATTAGAACTCCCCATTCCTTCGTAACGGAAGAATATAATATTATTTAAACGCCAGTAATTATACAAGTCTGTTTTCAGTGTGTCATGTTCTAATGTTATGAAATATTTGAACTCTGCAACTTCAGACAATGCCCACTAAACCAGCGGCCGTGGACGATCTATCTCTAATTCCGCTTACCAACGCAATTAATTAACATAAAAATGTTAAAAGAAACAATGGACGACACTTCATTGTCCTACTTCGACGTACACCTATATTACACTCTTCCGGTGACAATCATCCTTTGGCTGCTCTGTCGACCCTTTTTGACAAATCGGCTCTATACTGAAATCAGTACATTGGTGGTGGTGGCAGTTGTGTACACGACGCCATGGGACAATTACCTTGTATGGACTGGGACTTGGGCATATCCACCAGATACTGTTCTTGGTGTAATCGGTTATGTCCCTATTGAAGAGTATATGTTCTTTGTTATACAAACTGTAATGGTAGTATTTTGGTCCGTTCTTTGTTTGAGATGGTCGCTCCCGTATTTATATTTCTTGGACGATTGCAAATTTAAAGCTCCGGCCATTCGTTGGATTCCTATTCTACCCATGCTCTTGATTGCAATATTTGCTTGGAGTTATTCTATTCCTAAAACTCCACAATTTTATTTATGTTCTATCATGTGGTGGAGTTTACCAGTCATTGCCTTTCTATGGTATGGAACTGGTAACTACATTGTAAAGAGGTATAGAGCTGTGACTTTGACTATATTGGTTCCATCCATCTACCTGTGCTGGGTAGATTCAGTTGCACTTCGAGAAGGTGCTTGGATGATTAGTCCGGAGTCCACAACTGGAATCTTTGTGTATGACGTCGTACCATTGGAGGAAGCCATCTTTTTCTTCATTGTCAACGTCATACTGGTCTTTGCCTATTGTGGATACGATAAGGCTTTCGGCGTCTTGGATTTGTACCCGGAACGGTTTAGAAATAATTCTAATATGATTTTACAACTGTTTGAAGCCTTTACTACTTTGGAAGTTGGTCTACCTCAACAA
Organism: Protaphorura glebata; assembly: GCA_034694305.1. NCBI lineage: Eukaryota > Metazoa > Arthropoda > Collembola > Poduromorpha > Onychiuridae > Protaphorura > Protaphorura glebata. The sequence continues at coordinate 6,694 of JAQFYE010003946.1, forward strand.
CGAATTAGGGATCTTGAATTGACGCTCACTGTGTTGAAGAAATCATCAAAGTCGTTCTGGGCTGCCAGCTTCCTGTTTCCGCCAGGTAGAAAATCGTGGGGTGGGCTAATACTAAAACGCCCCACTTTTGAAGATTATGCTTCTTAGCCCCATTGGATATTAACCCTTCTCTTCTACGGAAGGTGTGCTAATTAGCCCAATGTCAATTTGTGGGCGTGCTTTGGAAGATATATGGTCATTTGGTTCAGCGCTGTGGCCAATTTGCACACAATACCACATCTTTCAGTAATGCATAGTGTATGAGATATCTTTGTAAAACCTGAATGAAATTTATTTACAACCTTCTGCATGAAATTTTACTTAATTTTTTTTGTTTAACATTTCAGAAGTCAGACTTGACCTTAGTGTATTGTACGCATTCTGCAGAGTGACCGATGATATGGTAGACAATGCTTCATCAAATGACGAGCGAATGGCAAAGCTAGAAACAACCAAGAAATTTCTCGACGAGCTATTTAGCGACAGAACTGAGAATGAGACTTGGGCTTATGGTTTGAAGCAAAAAATAGCGTCTCCATGTCAAATCCCGGTAATTAACTGGGAGTACTTTGGAAGTGTTTTGAACAAAGGTGAAATGGCCGCATTTAGATCACTTTCTTCTCTGAGTTATTACTTGCCACCGGAACCATTCTACGAACTCTGTCGTGGATACGAATGGGACCTGACCGGAAGGCGAGTTAAAACTGAACGGGATCTGATCAAATACTCAGAGTTGGTCGCCAGTTCAGTGTCTGTCCTCTGTACTTACGTTCTCTGCTTCAAAAGTGGTAAGGCGCCAAATGGACTCAACGAAGCCGAGCATAAATGTATGATTGAATCGGCTCGTGAGATGGGAATTGCGCTACAACTCATAAATATTGCTCGAGACATTGCTACTGATAGTGAAACTCTGGGCCGGTGCTACGTTCCTGAAGCCTTTTTTGAGAATCCGCAAGCTATTAGTGCCTTAGTGGATAAAAGAGATCCATGGAGTCTTGAAAATCGTACGCTGAGAGAATTATCGGTGAAAATATTGGAAATATCAGAAGTATATCAGAATCGTGCTAGAATTGGATTTAATGAGTTATCTGAAGAAACACTGCGCCCAATAATTTGTGCAACAGAAATCTATTCCGAGATTGGAACTGTTATCAAGAAAGAGAAAGGCTATCATAAAAGGGCTTCAACTGGTTCTTCCAAAAAGTTGAGTCTGGTTCTTAAGTGTTTGTACCTTCCACTCTCTGTTGTGAAAATTGGGAAATTATTTTGACTACTAAAATAATTAAATGCGAATAAGGCCAGAAGGGAGCATAGTCAGGTTCTCAATTCTTTCTGTTGCCGTCAAATTATTTCGCTTTAAGATATGCTTTAGCGCTCAAATCTATCATCAAAAACTAGTCAGAAAGGTCAATCCAGGTGTCTTGACCTCCAGAATATAGGACTTGTTGGCAAATATAAATTTTCAATTTTTCAAATTTTTTCAAAAAAAAAATCATAATTTTGGCATGGGACATAATACGTAAATTTTTAATGAAGACGTGGTTCCCCCCATACCATTTTCCAAAAATTGAAGTTTTGAAATATTTTATGTTGCATCATTCCTTAGTGCCATCGTTGTAATTTCATTGAAACTAAAGAAATGGGCCTTAGAAATGGCTATTACACATGAGAATGATGGAGCATAAAATATTTCAAAAATTCTATTTTTGGAAAATGGTATAAGGGGGACCACGCCTTAATTAAAAATTTACATGTTATGTCCCGTGCCAAAATTTGGAGTTTTTTCAAAAATATTCGAAGAATCGAAAATTTTTATCCGGCAGCAAATCCTTTATTCTGAAAGTTAGGACACCTGGTTTAACCTTTCTGAATTGTTATTGAGTCTATTGGCTTTTATCATCAGAATAGTTTTACCTGTCAGACTAGCCTTCCACATGGGGTCCACTTTTATGAGCGAAACTGTTATGAGCGGAAAAATACTGTTATGAGCGAAACGCGGGATAATGACAACTACAGATTTGCCAGTTCGAGTACCCCAAGTACTGGAAAAACTTAATATTAATAACTTTAACGATAAGAAAAAGTGACAGGTGAGCTCCAACTACTCTTTAGTTGTTTAATGAACTGCAGTTCTCTATTGCTCATTCGTTAGCTAGTACCTTCGTACGTCCTCTCCATTTTGAGAAAAATTGAAAAAACTTGCTTTGAGTTTATAAATGCCAAAGAGGTGGCCATTTCATGGTTATTGACGATTTCCTGTTTAGAAAAAAGAAAACAAGTGGACAAACCGAATACTACTATTGTCTGAAAGGTTGTGGCTCATTTGTGCGCTTATATTGTGGAGTGATAAGTAATATTAATAAAATACACAATCACGCCAATGATATTGGGCGAATTGAAGATTTGAAATTAATATCAAAACTATATAGTATAAACAATACATAGGTTATGGTTCTATACATCCTCAGATTTTTTTCTTGATATTCGGCCTTCTACCGTCAAAAACAACTGAAGTCTACATACGATTGCTAAATATTTTTGCGTTGGTTGAATTAATGCAAACTGTTCAACGTGAATCAGAAATTGAAATCGCGAGACTGAAGTCTGGTAATGCCCCAACACCAAAGAAACTTAAGTACAGAATTCTGGAGGATAAAATTGTGCGTTTGAAATACTCACTTTCTGTTGGAAGTATTTACATTGCTGGAATACATGGATGCAATTTCTTTCATTTTTCATTTAGAAAAGTTGACTTAGTTGATTTTTGTAATTTGGAAATGTAAATTGTTATTCACAAATACGATATCTATATTTGTTTATAATATATGTGGCCATGAGATGACTTTATTTTAGCAACTCACTTATCGCTCAATTTTACTGTTGAATTCATTTTTTAATAAACTTGTCTTGTCATGTGTAAAAACATCTCATCTTGTGTAAAAATTTGGTTCGTAGGAACTGGCAACTCTGTAGTCATTTTCCCGCGTTTCGCTCATAACAGTATTTTTTCGCCCATAACAGTTTCGCTCATAAAAGGCGGACCCTTCCACATAGGTATCTGTGGCACGTTGGAATCGGGGTCCGCACTGTCCGCAGGTTAGATCTTATCAGACCAGTGTGTGAGTATGCCCAGGCTTTTTTTACCTTGACCTTGTGACCTGAGAGTAATCGGATGGCCCCGGGAGCGGGACACCTCGGGGTATTGCTCAAATCTGTTTCAAGCGATTCTAGAAATTCGATCTTTTTGACCTTGTGACTTGAGTGTCGCTAGATGCCCCCGGATGACTTTGGGACCTATGCCGGAACGCGTTTCAGCGATTTAGACTTTGAATTTTTTCGATCTTGTGATCCTAATTCATACCTCAAGTCAGGGGTCATCTATGTGACTCAAGTTATCACTTCATGGACACAGTTACCTCATAAACTAGCTATGAAAATTCCAAATTTCTAAGTCGAAAACTAAGGGATGAAAAGTGTGGACGGACGGACGGACAGACGGACCGGCGGACAGACAAATGGATTAAAATATGTGTGAGTGATATGTATATTATATACGATTACGACTATTTACGACAACCCGTTGGCAGTAATCACATTCTATTTATTACTATTATTATTAAAATTCCCAATAATAGTTATCAACTCAATGGATATTCGGTAATAATATTTTGTATCTAATGTTAGGAACGGGTCAGGTACATTCATAATCTGTCACAGAGGTGAACAAGTCAGGTACATTTAAATTGCGATAGGTACATGTTCTGGAGAAGGAGACGACAACTATTCACACTAAAACTACAACAGTGGTAACGGGGTCAGTCAAAGTTCTTCAAAATAGCCAGATGGGAGAATAAAAAGTGACGACGACAAAATTGTGGTGTACTTCAAGTAAAATACATAGTCACGGAATCACGAATCAATCAGAATTTTTAAGTGTGGCATTCAGTAGTTGCTCTTCTCGACGTATTTCCACGAGTACACCTATCTAATCCAACTGGTGACAAAAATACATCCAAGTATATGCGGAATCTAGATTGTCAGCCATTTTGTTTTTAGAATGTAGGACGTATTAGGAGGACTATGAAGAGTAAAATGCTCTGTGTATGACAGTATGTATGATTCAACCAATTTCCACCGGAGGCCAGTGCTGATTTTGCAGTACCCTGTTTGTCGGTTTTATCCAAAGTTCCACTCCCACCCCTTCCGACTCCAAGTTTTGCATCCTTTGTTGATGTGATTTTGGTAGGAGGTGGTCTTGTTGGAGACACGATTGTAGTCGTCGAATTCGGAGTTGATGCTGCGATGGTGGTTGTCTCATTAGAAGGTAGTTCAACAATGGGAGGAACTGCCGTAGTAGTAGTGCTGGTGGTTGTGGTTGTAGTAGGTTTGGTTGGAGCCGGAAGCAACACCCTCAGTTCACTTGTCCTAAAACATGTTTAAAACAGGTGGATGCTGAGTAAGTTCATATTAGAGATGGCGTGACTACACTACGTAGTGTTTACCTCTCAAGGATCCAAAGATGTACCAATGATGGGATGACATGTTCAGGATAAGTCCCACGCGCATTCCGACCAAAGGTGTATTGATAGTTTTCATAGAATGTGATTTTATAGCCCCAAGATTTGATTCGAGACAAGAATGGTGCCACGTACTTCAATGGTGGATATGCAAGCCTTGGGATGTGGTCTTGATCCTCTTTTGAGACTAAGAAATCCAGTAATTATAATCCATTCTATTCTATTTATTTTTTTGTAAACTCTCTTACAAGACTCCAATTTCCAATTAGCAGACCAAGTTCCAAAGTTATCGTACTCTGTTGTAGGTGGCGCGATTTGCTTGATATCATGGAATTCTGTATCATTCATCCCCCCGATTTCAATGTCATGAGATTTAAGTTTGGCTCCTCCTTTCTCATCACTGTAGAACTCCGTCGTCGCGTACCTGCATGGAATTGCTTGTACAAATTTACCCATCTGATTTGATTTAAATGAATATAAATATGGAATATTCTTACAGCATGATCGTAATGACTGATGACAACACCATTTATGCTTCACTCCTTCCAATTCAATCAGACTTGTTCAGACTCACTTTCCTTTCAGTCAATTCTTAACGTATTTTTAATTTTACTATTCCAGCGGTAAAGCGTAATTCAGAGGACGCGAGTTATCAGTCATATTAATTAACGTGGAGTATTTAAGTATTAATTTAGAACTCTTCTACTACCCGCTTTTACTTTGGATTCCTCCGACTTGGGAGAAAGTTGAATGAAAACTGGCCTACTTTCGAGAGAGTGCTTTACTTTGTCTGAGGACGTAGAAAATCGATTTTTGCTCTATATAGTTTTGTATGGGATGTGTAAGTGTGATGTCCTTGGCCATGGCTTCCGTGCAACGCAATTCAGGACCATCATGAACTCCATGGACGAGACTGCCTGACATTTCCAGAAAACTCCCGAATTCGGGCATTTGGATTCTCATCCTAAAATATATGTATGGGTTCCTGAGTACGTAATGGAATCTACTAACATGAAAACTGATTCTTAAGTTGATCCACTTCTATAGGAACGATGCTCCTGTATATCTTAGAAAACATCTATGAAATGCCGTGGAGTGACGGAGTCGATAATAAAATCAATAAGAAAAAGTAAAATATTTCCAAACCTATGCCATAAAAGCAATTTAGATTTCCTTTTCAATTTTAGATTTTTTTCTTTAGTTTCTTCTTCTATGATTTTTTTTAATTTCAAACTTCGATTTTGTGAGATAATGCGAGATAGCCATTTTCTTTGAAATTTAATTACGCGTCTAATGAGCCCAGTCACATTGCATTGTCATGCGTGCAGATCGCGCTGTCAATAAAAACAAGTTGCGGGCGCTGTGAGAAGGAAGAGCAATCGACCCCAAATTTCTCACAGTGCCACTCCTTGCCCTTCTGAGCAATGTTTAAACTTGGCACATGTCGGTAAAAATTCCAGGGTCACCGCAAGGGGTCACCAAAATTTAATATGGGCACCACGTTCGAATTGCCCCAAATTTTGCGCACTCGTCCTCCCCGACTTCCAGAACAATGTTTGAATGGGCCACAAGACCCAGAAAGGCCGTTGCTCTCCGCTAGAGGTCATTGTATACCACAATTTCTCTCTATTTCCGCACCCAATCCATCCCAGCAACCAAATTGTCTTTCTTTGTGACATTCAAATATCCAACAACCAATAATGTGGATATCTTGCCATCATACAGCTGTAAAATTATAAATGAATGAATTAAACTTGTGCTAAACGCTTTTCCACGAATAACTAATTAATAATTGTAAGCGAAGTATATACATTCCGCCATTATCCTGTTATTTGTCGTCTTCGAAATAATTTAGGTCTCTGCTGTAGCCTACGAAATATTTCATCTCATGTGTCGGCAGGTGTACCAGTATTGGATTCCTCTCCCACCATGTATATTTAAAAACTGTCACGACCTCTAAGCTCCATTCAGTCTTGCAAAATTGGTATCTTCTATGCTCTGAACCAAATTATTCCCGTCTTGTTATATTTTTCTGTAGTCATTCCATTTCAGGGAATGTAATTGGAGTTGGATTCGTCTGCATGATCTTCGAAGATAGTAGAATTGCTGGGAGTTGGCTGGATAAAATTATTAATTCAATAAGTATAGTTCATTAACTTTTAATTAATGCTCCAGTTAATGCGACGTGGCAAACCACGTTACGGCCAGTATAGAGAAGACTCTCATGTAATAATACACTTGATTTTAAGTCTCTAATCGACGACTATAATATTCCTAATCGTATTCAACATGGTGTTCGTCTCAATTCGTCAGTGGTTATCCTCCCGGAAGAAAAAGGAAACTCCAACATGGACAAATACTATGAGGAGAATCGTTCAAGCTGGTGCTATTTTCAGAATATTACCATTTAAGTGGGATGAAACCAAAGGTTTAATTGTAGTGAACGGAAAAAAATCAGATCGGTACTGGTTCATCTTCAACTTTTGGGTCGTTATGATTTTACGAGTCGGAAATTATTTCCACGATTTACAAGGATTATACTCTGGCAACCTTGACTTGAAAGACACAGTAATCTTGATTAATGCATTCATGGTTCACACGGCCTTGATAGGCTTTACGATCATTGTCCTGCTCCGTGGTAGGGAGCTGATGGGGACTATTAATCAAGTTCTACTCCTCTCCAAGACTCCGGTTGGTAAGTAAATTTGTTGCACAGATGAGAGACATCTGGGGAACCATATATCGACGAAAAGTTAAAATGTACGTTTTTACGCAATATTATATACTGCATGCGTCTAGAGCGAAAAGTCTTCCTGGATGCAATTTGATATCCCTAGAAGACAATCAATATTAAAATCATGACGACTAATACTTTAGTCAGCTAGTAAGGATGCTAACACACGACGACAAAATATACCTGAAATATTCTGGTACTAGTGAACCCGTGCAAAATAAAATTTTGCATAAAATCTAGAAAATATACACATTCATTTGTAATCAATATTGTG
>JAQFYE010003947.1:0-14256 GCA_034694305.1 Protaphorura glebata
GTTCTAGTTCTAGTTCCAGGAACTTAATGAGAACTGGAACTAGAACTTAATGAGAACTGGAACTGATACAACACTATCTCCTAGTAGTAGACATTTCTCTTGGAGATATACATCCTGCCTAGAGAAGGTACCACAAGTAGTAGGGAAACATTTCAGTGCTTATTGCCATTTCAATGTCAGTCTTAGGAAATCGAACCCTCCACACGTATTAGTAGTCTTTTTTTTTCAATTACTGTACGATTTTGTATTTTTTCTTACATGCTTGATGTACGAGAGAAGAGCACCGGAGATTGTGAATTGAACGACTCCCAAGCACAAGGTAGCGACTTTACAAAAGTGACCAAAAACCGTTTCACGTGAGTCCATCCTTAGAATTAGGAACAATGTGTAGACAACCACCACACTCGCCCAAAACTTTAAGCGAAAATAACAAATAATAATTAATATTTCATACCATATATTATGTAACAATAATTTGAAAAACCTTACCACTCAAAAAATACATATTGGGTTCGAAATTGAATTTCCAAATGTGCAAATACAAAATATAAAAATTATACTCTGTGCACTTTCGATTGGGTCAGAGGCCCCCACTCGGATAACTTCTAGGAATTTGTGCTGTCTCAAATTCGCGTTTTGTTGTATTTTCTTTTAATTCGAAATAATATTTTTGAAGGCATGACGAATGAACTTCGGATTACATGAGTTCAATTTGGTTTTAATCTCTGTCAGCCCTGAGACCAATTGTGGTAAGGTCTTATCATTTTATATTATGACTTACCGCAGAGATGAGACATGCAGCCGTTTTCTTGGAGTGTTCAACCATTGTTCTTAATTAACAGTCCAGCTTTATCAAAAAATTCAAAATTTCTAGAAACTAGAATTCGTCTGATGTCAGCGGATGTGGCAATGGCATGATACGTTTCTCATTAGAAATGGAGTCACATATAAAAATATAGATGGGTATTTTCATACTGATGTAACAAAATCGATTGGGGACAATTGTTCCCATAATTCGCTGATTATGATGGAAACGACGTAATTTGCTCACCTTGTATGTACGTCACGTCACGCACGACACCCAAGAGGTTCCTTACAAAATCTTGTGACACCCCCCTTTAAAATAAAAATTACATAATAAAAAATTATTTGAACATCCTCTATGTTTCTTTAATTTCGACAATTTTTCATTAAGTAATTAACTGGGCAATAGATCGATAACTGTGCCCGATATAGTAGCTCGGGTACGTCGCGACAATCAAAGTTCACAACACCTTGACGTGCAAAACATTCATGAAACAATTTATATGATAAGATAAACAGTCGTCCATCATTTGCTAATGCTTGCTGGAACTCATTAATATTGTAATCTCCTTGACTTTGAACCAAAGTTCGGCACATTATGAGTTATCAACGTATTTTTTAATTTGTTATTTTTTATTCCATGTATTTCTTTCAAGAGCTGCCTGAATCCGGAGTTGTGTTTGACAATTTACATATACTCATTGTATTGACAAGGGGAAGTCTCGTGGAGTTAATTCAGCTAGGCATAATTATGTATAGTTCCTGATAATGGCTTTACCATTTTGGGGATGGTCTTTGAACCCAAGGTTTGTGAGCTTCGGCATGTCCTTCAAATCAAACATGCCTTGTTTGTCAGCATAATTTAGAAACAGTGGCATCGCTTCCTATGACTTAAGACGTTGTACATAATCCGTTCTATGGTATTTTTGAAATTACTGAAACATTTCTTAACCGGAAAGTAGTTGAATTTTTAATCATGACATGAATGGTATCAAAACGTCACGGCTACCCCTAGGATGATAGTTAATAGTATTTGCTGTATTTGAACCTGGGGTTTCTTTTAAAAAATCTGTCTCCAGGTCAGTCGCTTTCTCCACTTTCTCCATAAGGTTGCATGGAGAAATTAGAGAGAACACCCGGGTTGTAATGGAGACCGGGTTCGAATAGAGCAAATACGGTAATGCAATTAACAGAATTATCAAAAAGTGGAGCAAATGCACTACTGTCTGTATAGAAAACTGGTACACGTTGTGAGTCTCCCTTGACACTATTAATTCGTAATTAAACTTCTGCGCGTCAGCAAATGTCATTAAACTACAATGAAAAAAATATTACTCAGTCAATAAAAGTACAAAACATATACCGTTTCAATAAATTTAAAACCACGCTTACGTATGTACGTAAATTATCACATAATGAATTACACTAAATATTATTGTAAAAATATTTAATATTTATAATATATGTAGAACCATATACTCCAAAACATTTCTTGAAAAGGAACATTGAATTAACTCGAACTAGCAATGACCTAATGATTTAGCATTACCAGATTTTCCTAATAATTTGAAAGCAAAACTAGTGATAAGTAGTTGCAGTAGTTATAAGGTTTTTGTTGTCTCTTTCAAATATTACGCCCATAGAGCACATTTGTTTGAATAATATATAACGATAATAACGAATGCAATAATTATTTAATTGGATTTTGAATTATATTGTCTAAAAATTGCAAGTGAGTTTGATGTAAAATATTAGTGCCGTTCTTAGATTAAGACACCAGCTTCTCAATAAAACGATATCATGTTCTCTCGCATGTTATTAACCAAAATTAACATAAACGCTTCGAATTTTTAGGGATTTTGTCTGACTGTACTAATAAAATTACATCCAATCCAATCCAAGTACAGGGTGACGCAAAGAATTTTGTCCTCCACGCAATCGAACCTAAGGAAACATATCGATCGACATTTAGGCACAACGCGCAAGAATTTGAGAACAGAAAAAGTCAGGATCTGTCTAGTCCTATCTCTGAAGGGTTAATTGGTCGGAGGGAATTAAGAAAATAGGTACCACCCTATTGGATGAGATCTTTTGTATGTGATGTGTGTTGATGCGTGTTGATGAGTGCGGATGACGTTTTTTTGGGGAGGGTTTTTTATTTTATTTTTCTGCACGGGTGGCTATGGTGGGTTCTACACACGTCAAAATAATTATTAAAAAAAAAAAAGGTACCACCCAGCACAGTACAATGTCAAGCTTTCAAAACCCAAGTCAATAATCCAAGGACAAACTCGTGTAGCAATTAATGCAACGATTAATTTTTAATTGTTGGACTCCACGTGCACGTCAAAACACTTTCGAATCCATATCAATGAAGCGATACTATGGCGTAGAAATTAGAAAGCGAAAGCTCCTGGATCGAACGTCATGTCAATTTTTATTAATGTAAATCTATTGTTTCGAACATTCCATTTCGTCAACGCAATAACAACTCGTGTAAACTCTCTCCATTGCATCCAATGTTAACTGCTAAGTTGATAAAAGGACCCGGATGACCTGGGCGCACCTCATTGATTTCCAAGATGTGGACCAGCAAGCTTTTCCTTCTCATCCTCTTCTGTGGCGCTGTAGTAGGTTGTAACGTTTTACCTAACAAAGACATTTGCCATTCAAACAGAGTCTTAATTGTATATCTTAATTTTCAGGGCAAGCTGTGAATGCAAGCGGCCAAAAAGATACTCAAATGTCATCAAATGGTGGTGAACCCGACAGCGGAGAAGAAGACTCCAAAGACACGAAAGCTGTGAAAGTAGGTCGAGGGGCGAATGTCTATATGATCCAACAAGTTGAGAATCGTCGGAAGGATTCAGTGAACAATGAAGGGAATACAGATTCGAAGGTCACAAGTGTCGATGAGAGACATAATCATGGTGGTCACGGTCACGGAGGAGGCCACGGGCACGTGAGGCGATACGAGGAAGACATCAGTGGTGAAGACCATGGTGGGCGGAGGTAAGGCAGGTTACACATATTAGGGGCTTACAGTGATTACGTCAGGAATGAATGCTTCAAATTATATTTTTCTTCTGAAACGGGTCCGAAATCCAGACCTTTTTGGACAGCAGTATCGATTATCTGCAATTTGTTTTAGGCGAATCGCACAATAGCCATTCTCTGGAAATTAAGGTCATAAACTGCGTAGTTTCTGTGAAGTAACTGTAAATCCATCATTTTATGTGGGGGAACGTCATATATCTGTTAAAGCCGACAGTAAAGCTTCCATTTTTTATAAATGTCACGAATTCGCTATTTTCTCGTAAAGGGTCATAAATCGGCCATTTTATTGGTAGTTGTCCAAAATTCGCCATTTCCTTGAAAGAAGAATTTGAAACCCGCCAATTCCTTGTCACGGGGATCACGATCAGTCATCTTCTGAGAAGGGTAGAACTAAAACTTAATATTTTGTAGGTGGCGGGTCAGGCGGGTTAGAAATCCGCAATACTCCGAACTCGTAGAAAATAAACCACCCAGTCCCCGGGAGGGCGTTCAAAAGTTGACTTTCTCGGGGTGGGGCTCAAAACTCAGAGTATTCTAGGCTATGAGCGGCTATCACACCATAGTCCATTAACGGTAACCATAAATCATATTGTCATTATACCACTAATTTCTACTTTTGTCCTAGAACTTATGTGTATCAACGACCCAGAACTCACAGAAGAAGATACATCCGCCGTCGTCGACCACATTACGTGGAGAGTCGGAGATACGTGTCATCTGAGGGAGATAGCGATGAGACAGGGGATTCCGGGAGTGTGGAAGTAGTTTATAACCGAGGTGGACGTGGTGGAGACGATGGAGCTGACGATAGTGGTCGTGGTCGTGGTGATATGGGTGCGGGTGGTCGTGGTCGTGGTCGCGGTCGCGGTGACGTGGGTGCGGGTGGTCGTGATCGCGATGATATGGGTGGGGGTGGTCGTGGAGATGCGGATGCGGGTGGTCGTGGTGATACGGGTGTGGGTGCTCGCGTGGATACAGATGACGATGATGAAGATGATAGCAAGGCCAAATCCACCAAACCCACAAAAGATGCTTCAGGAATCTTCGATTTGGTGAAGACGGCAACATCCTTCCGAACATAGAACAATATATTAATCAAAATTGTTGGGTTGAAATTGGACTTTTTATTAAATTCGGTTCTTTCAGGTTTACTGTCGGATTTTTTTGTGGTGACTTAACTGAACCGTGAAGTTGTCAATACTATTCAGGGTTCGATTCATTCAGACTGACAATGTAGGCCGAGGTGGTTGCTTTCAATAGGTTCTTCTCGGTTTCCCCTACTACTAGGGATATCATCTTCTAGATAAAGTAAAAAGCAAGGCGAATCGCTCAGAATTATAAACAGCATCAGTTCGTAACGGCGAATGTCAACTCATGTGCTCGTTTTCAGTTTTGTAGACAGCAGGGCTCGAGTTCAATTCCTACATTTACTGGATATGTGAAAATGTTCGCTCTGGCAGAGGTTTGGCTGATTAGATAAAGAACTATTATTGAAGGACTTCCCGGAAAATATCATTTTTGCGGCATCTATTGGCAAGCAAATTAAATAAGATAATACGGAATTTCCCTTTCATACCACTTTTGGAAAAGTAAAAGTCCTTGGTTCGATTCCCAGCGCCACCTTTATTTTTAGCTTGAGTGGGGTTGGACAATCGGACTAAATTGTGCAAAAAAAAATTCTATCCATACAAAGTGATCTCCAAAACACTTGTACAATTTTTTTGAAATAATTCACTCGGTTGTCCAGGAAAATTGAGTTGTTTGTTATTTGAAAGTTAACCAAACAAACAAGGAAATCCAGGATCAAAACTGAGATGACCGTGGGCGAATTTCGAAAAAAGAAAGTGTAGGCTCATAATTATTGAACTAATTATTTCCGTTTTTGTCTTAATTTTTTAGTTTGACTAATTATTTTTAAAAGAGCTTGACAATGAATTTACAACGAATTGAGTCAACTTATGGGCGTCTGATCCCCAAACCAAAAGTAGAAGGAATCGAGGAAGATGAACTCCTCGATGAGGTTGTTCCGATTCAAGATCAGATTGAAAACCTTAGGACGAAAATATCACTCAAGGGTAAGGTCAAATCATTTAAATTTCAATAAAACCTGTTTGAAGTGACCATGACCTGGTCATCCACATGCACAGGTTGGTATCGCCATCTATCGTGGTTTCGTGGTCATATATCATTCCGGATTAATTTGTCAATTCTCCACGTGCCCAAATCCGGTCGCCTGGGACAGGTTTTGTAGTATCAGGTTTGCAAGTCTATAATCTTCTAATATTATGATTTGAAATAACACAGAAAAATACAATCGGGTTCTAACGGAAAATTTTGAGGAATCACGGGCAGGAGCCTCGAGTATGCTGCATGATTTCTTCCTAGAAACCCGAGAATTGAGGTTTCGTTTAATGGCTGCTCTAAAATCCGAACAAAGTTCAGTTCAAAATGCGCTCCGGACGCACAGGATATTTCAACTTGCCATGACTGAGAGAGTTGGACGGGTAAATACAATAATTCCGTGGAGTTTAGGATCAAAATGTATATCTCGTTGAATTAGAAAAACGCCGCCTTGGACTAAGGCTGCTGATAATGGTCAACGATATTGAATCCCAAAAAATCCACATTGTACTACAGGAGGACCAAAAGTCAGGATCCGCCCTGTACCCGCATTTTTAATACTTTGCAGGTAGCGATTCCATGGTTAGATGACAAACTGTTCGATACGACGAAGACACTGAACAGAATGTTGGACGACTTGAATAGAAAACGGAGAAAATTAGAAGATGCTGAAAGAATGGTCATTATGATCGAGAAATGGCCTCGTCCAGGAACACTCCCTTGGGAATTGGCAGCTCTGGATGGATTTGAGCGACTGGACAATTTTATCGAGAATATTAAGAGTGAGCACGATTTTTTAACAAAAATATCGAAATTTGACTAATATAATTTTAATTCACAGTCAAAGGAGAAACCTCTACGATTCTACACTCGAAGTATTACAATATTAAATTTATTCTGCGGGAGGAGCAAGGAAAATACATGCCCACCCTTCGATTCTTGGAAAGTCAACTTCGAAATCATAAACACGAATACCAAAGTCTTCAGCAAATGTTGGAAGACGCCATTTATGTAAGATCCGAGAGTATACCCAAGATGTAAAGTGAGATACACAATTTGTAATCGACAAAGAAAATGAAAAAACCTCATTATATTATTTGAGTTGTTCAAATATTAGAAATCAGTGATTGTCTTACATTCCAAACATATTTTGTTGACAGTTTCGAGAAGAATCCTCAAAAAACTTGATTTTGACAGAGAAAGAAGCGTCTGAGAACCGGAAAGCACGACGAAAACAAATGGCCAAAATGAAGAAAGAGGTTGATAAACTTTTATCTGAGAATCATGCTCGTGGACCCGGACCACAGAAAGGTCAAGCTTTTGATTTATCAAAATACGATGAAAAAGTTGAAACAAGCAATGTTCTAGAAGAACTGAAGGTAAAGAAGGAAATTGTGGCCCAATATCGGGACAGGGCACGACGTCTCGTTGAAGTCATGAGAGTATCGGACCTCACTGAAATTCCAACAAGGTAACTTAAAATAGTTCTATTTCGTTCATTTTACAATATCATTGAAGTCAGTCAAAATGGAGGGCAACCCTATCTCTACAGAAAATAACACCATAATGTGTGCATTTTTTTTAAATCGGTCATAGATCAAGAATGGTCTCGAGGCTAGGAGAACGTTTGTTAAAAGAGTTGGAAGCAAAGGAAGAATTTCGAGATCTTCTATTGAAACAAAGAAATCAATTAATCTTGATTTTATGTCACTTCCGCTACAGTGGTCAATCAAAGGATTCAGAGTAAGAACCCACAAAATATCGCATCATAAAATTTACTGGAACCCTCGTTATAACGAACAAAAGAAACCCGCATTATTGTAATTTCTCAATTTCTGTTTGTTGCGACAGTTTGTCCGTACATTGACAGCGACAGCGTTGTCAAGTAATTTCGATGATAACTATCGAAAAACAAAATAAATAATCGTCGATTTTTTTTATAAAATATCCAGTTTTCAAAAGAAGATAAACGGTTTTACTGATGCTCTTGATTTGATTCGACTTGATCGTGGTGAAGCATCCGCACGACTTCAACGTTATGGTGATGTTTCAGCAGAAATGAGATTAAGTATTCTGGCAACACTGACAAGACTGGATGAACGAAAAAGACACGCCGCAACATTGACTGGAGATGTGAAAACGGCCATGAAATCAGTCTACTCAAAAATCAAGAAACTTGTCAAAAATATAGCTGAGTACAAAGAGTTATTTGTTGGGAAGGAGCCAGAGAGAAATTATGATCAATTTGTGAAACCAAGTGGTGGTGGTCAACCAAGATTTGTTCGTGTTGGAAGTCCAGCCGCGACGGATGAGTCTGAAGAAGAAGACGTCATGGACATTAAAGTTCCAAATCGTCAGGAAATTAAAAATAAAAGTCAGAGAGTCATTCATCAAGCAATTCTTAGACGTGGTCTTCGATAAGTTAGTATTTAGCACAGTCTACAGATTTGTAGGTTTGTTTACGGATTTTCTTTTTGAAATAAATGCCCATATTTTGCGAAAAAAATTGATTATTCGGAAATTTGATCTCATTGATAGCTCTTCGTAAATACCAGCAATTTGTTCACATAAAATATAATTTTTCCAATAATACGTGTACTAGATGATTTTTGAAAATAACCCATAGGTCCCATTTCCATTCTGATAACTCGGCATGAATTCAAATATTTCAAGAGTAATCGCCGATCATTTCCCGGAAATGTTGAACATTTTTTCCAAGAAACTATAAATTTCCTAAAATGTTCGTGATAGCTTCCTAATCCCAAATGAAGGAGTATAATTGCAGTTGTTCCGAGTACTGCATCGCTGAGTATAGCACCATATCCAATCAAGGCTATTTTACCATGCAACAGAATTGACGCAGTTAAGCAGGAAACGCTATAAATTAAAAGGGCGTTGTTTGCAGTCGTAAGAATGTAGTCGCGGGCTAATTTATTTGCTGAATTCGTCAATATTTGAAGGCATCTGGCGGCGTGGATCACAAATGATGGTCTTCGCATTGTTTCCTTTGTATAAACGCTGCACCTGTTAGCCCTATAGATTAAAATCAATTAGGATAATTATCGAACTGAACGCCAATTTTAAAAGGGTACTGCACAATGGACACGGCAAAAGCTTCAATTTTATGAAGGTTCTACCCCCAAAAGTCCAAAAGACTGGTACTGGTATGAGCTTTAAGATAAGATAAGATATGAGCCAAAAGACTGATATGAGCTTCGCCGAATCCGCGCTGGGCGTAGCACATGCCCCCTGCCCCTGGGTATTCCTAGCGCCCAGACGGTGCGACTTTTGGGAGGTAGAACCTTCACAAAAGTTGTTTAGCATGTCAATGGCTGTAACGTATCCAAATGCAGCTGATTCTGACGGTGGTCTTTTGCTCTGCCCTTTGTGCAGTATCGTTTGAGCTCCTACCTTAATTCGTTTGTAAAAAAATATTCGCTGCAGAAATAAATGGAAGTAAAACTCGCCCAGAAGAACACAATTGACCATGCCAGTAATGCTAGCCACACATGGGGTATTAACATTAGTGACATGGTGATCGGTGACTTTGAGAATTCTTCTGGAAAATAAGCGCTTGGGAAGCACGTCCAGTGCGGATATAACAGGTTAAGGACTTGCAAGCTTATGGGCTGAATAAATGTGATGCCGTAAGATGTCAGGAGTAGTTTGTCGCAAGTAAGTTTGACTGGTGGACCTCCAGGTATCAAGTACAGATCTATGAAATTAATAAACACATTGATAGGGTAAACTGGGCTAAATGTCCCTAACAAATCACTAACCTTCGATTTTTTGGTAGTAGTTGAGGAATTGATTTGTATTGCTCGCAATTGTATCTCGATACAACACAACGCCGCCAAACATAAAGATAACTACTGCGTATGAAAGAATGTAAACACACATTGTTGTGTTTTCGCTCATCGTTCCACTTGAATTTAAAACGTTCCGAAGGAAACTGAAAACTAAAAGACCCTGATACGCAATGAGGCACAACAATATGAAGTACCAGGACAGAATGGAACGTCTAGAAGTTGTCACGCACACACTTTGTGCCTCATTGTTCCAGTAATAAGGAATTACTTTCAACGAATGTCCTAATCTAATATAAAAAATCAAGACTTGTCTACTCGTTTTACTAATCATTTTGAAGATCAGCTGTAGCATTCAAATTCTAGTATATCACCTAAAGTCGATACGCTCATTGATTGCCCCACATTCCAGACACACGCGACACTCTTATTTTTTAATACCACAGAAAGAACTGGTTATAACTCGTACTACCACAAAGAAACTACCAGATCTCACCAGTACGACCCATTTCCAAGTAGTCACACAAATGTAAAATATTATTTCTTGAGCTAGGTTTTAAAAACCAGTTACAGTGCCTAGAATGGGACCATGTCCCACGAGTTTCTGGTGCACAGGTGGAATCTGATATCACATTTTGTCTCCAATAGAAATTTTGTAGATACAATTAGATTGAAATCAGTATTTAGTTTCAGGTAACAGTAATTATACCAGACAAAATCCTTAGCGACATTATCAGTCCAAAAATTAGTTTTTCTTATACAGGGCGGAACAGAATTAAAATACCTATCATTTGAAGCTAACCATTTGACCTAGAGATATATGGCAAAAAAATAAGGAAGAACACCTATTTAGAACACCCGTTTACTTCACAACCAATCCTTAACAGAGCAAATTGATGAGGGGCTGCCTCTATAACCATGCTTGCTACAATCAAGAGGCTACGTATAACGTATTGGGAAAAAGTACGGGATTTCTATTTGTATGTTATAGTCAGTCTTATCCTGATCAACTTTCGTGAAGGTCATACCCCAAAAAGTCCGGTCTTACCGTTTGGCCGCTAGAAATACGCTATGGACATGTAGGGTGAAAGCGAGTGACTTTCACTTTCTTTTCACTCGCATACACCCTACATACCCGTAGTGTATTTCTAGCGACCAAACGGTTAGACTTTTTGGGGTAGGACCTTTAGAAAACTGTTCAGGATACAACAAATCCCAAGAAATTTCCAACGGCGTACTTCTTTCCCTAAGGTTTGTGCCTCCTCCTTCGTGGATCCGTACAAGTTTGATTAGGAAATACCAGCGTAAATTCGACTAATTTTGGATTTCCCTGTAAATTTCCTGTGTGTGAAATAAATGTCAGCTCGGCAATTGATTAAAATCAAAACATGAGTTGGGCCAAGATTATTTAACTTTCCTCATATGAACATATGAACACTTTCCTCATATGACATGAGGAAAATTAATCAAATAATCTTGAGTTGGGCTATGGAATTGTCCACATGACACAAGTTTAAGT
Source organism: Protaphorura glebata (assembly GCA_034694305.1). Classification (NCBI taxonomy): domain Eukaryota; kingdom Metazoa; phylum Arthropoda; class Collembola; order Poduromorpha; family Onychiuridae; genus Protaphorura; species Protaphorura glebata. The sequence continues at coordinate 11,308 of JAQFYE010003947.1, forward strand.
GTTTATTTTGAAACTGAACGTCTTTCGTCAAGACTACATGTTCAGAAGTTTTCACATCATCCATTAAAGTGTACAGAGCATAATAAAACAATTAAGTAATGAAATTTTAATGCTTGTAAGTATATACTCATTAATTGCAGACATATTCATGTGGCTACATTAGTTAATTTTGTTAGCAGTGAATACCGTAAATCCTCGAACAGTAACCCGGGTTAGTATTTGTTCAGACAAGGTCGGAGGTCACAGACTTTCATCACTTTCTCCATAAGAGTACATAGAGAAAGGTGGAGAAAGACCTGGTTAGTATTCGAGACCGGGTTACTATTCGGGACTGGTTTCTAATTGGGGATTTACGGTATGCATATATATCCACCATTATTTTATCATTTTTGTAAATGGCATGCGAAATTGGAATTAAATTTTACAATGAAAACAATTCTTACATTGACTAAAGAACTAAAATGCGCGTGATGCGAGAACGAACCAGGTAGATCCACCTCGGTAAACAAAAGAGAAGACAATTTTCCTTTCACTGTAGAGACTGAAGTATAGTGATAGTGGGAAGGATGGACATAACTCCATAGGTCTTACAGTAAAATCTAGTTAAATCTAGCCGGATTTTATTCCTAAGAATTGCATCGTCAATGATGCTCTTTCGTAAATATCAAAATCTTGTTAACATAGAACACAATTTTCCCGATGACTCGAGTACTCGACGCCTTTTGAAAATACCCCATTGATCCCATTTCAATTCTTAGAACTCGACAAGAATTCAGATACTTCGTCAGTAGACGCTGGTCTTGTTTTTCGACGGTAGTGCAACGTTTCCAAGAGACAATAAACTTTTTGGAGTATTCGTGGTATTTTCCCAAACCAATGTGGAGTAACACAATAGAAGTTGTCCCAATGATTGCGTCACAGACAATAGCTGTCAACCATACCAAGGGTATAGTTGAGTGGAGACGAATTAATGCAGTTAAACATGACACGCTGTACATCATTATTCCAGTATTTGCAGTCACCAGGATCCAATCACGTGTGATATCATTGACTGAATTACATATGACTTGGAGACATCTGGCGGCGTGAATCACGGCTAAAGGCGTCCTTAAGATATCCTTTGTGTACTGGCTCGGCCTGTTCGCCCTGAAATCGAAATTTATTTATTAATTAGTATAGTTTATTGGTGGGTAGGTCGGTTTCCACATCGAAATATTTTGTCGGTCCTCTTGTTTGCAACAGTTCATTTGGAAAAGAGTGGCCAAATAAAAAAAGTCGTATTTCTGATACCTTAGTTCAGTTGTAAAGAAGAATTCACTCGCAACGAAGGTGCAAATTAGGCTCAACATGAAGAACACTAATGAACAAGCCATAATCAGAATCCAATAATGATGGAATAACAACAATGCCATAATGACCACTGATTCACGAAATTGTTCTGGCAAATAAGCACTAGTAAAGCATGCCCATTGTGGATTCAAAATATTGAGGAATTGAGAGCTCAAAGGCTGAATCACAAGTATTCCAAACGTCAACTTGAGTAATTCATCGGAAGCAATTTTGAACGGTGGACCTTCGGTATCGACGATATACAGTTCTGCAAAAAAAAACAGTTAATAAAATAACGATTTATTTTTGTAAATAATTTTGATTGGTTTGGTTGGATTCTTATAAACGAGCGTTCACCCATATCTGGTAAGGTCTCTTTATTTTATAATTTACCTTTTGCTTTCTTGAAGTAGCCCCAGCACAGGTTTATACAGGTCAAGATTTCATTCTTTTTCAATAAAATGACAATGCAAATGAAACAAACGACTCCAAATCCTATAATGTAGCAACAATGTAGAATATATTCTGTCATTGTCGCACTCGAGTAGGAGATGTTCCAAACAAATGAGATGATGTAAAAGCTCTCAGACGCAGCAAGAACCAGATTGACAAAATACCAGGCTAGAATGCTAGTTTTGGAGTCAGTTAGGCGCATTCGCTCAGTCCTGCTGTCCCAGTAGTATGGAATCACTTTCCAAAAAAATGCGAATTTAAGATAAAATATTGATATGTTATGGCTGGTTTGGCTGATCATTTCAAGTCTGAAATATATGTATTTTTTTAAATAGAATTTTATTCGATAATGTCACAAATCCGGATTGTTACTGTTGTCACGGTTGAACAAGTACTAAAAGAAAGCTTTCAAGTAATCCACCCGGACTGACGATTTATTAATGCACGTTTATGTTGTCCTTTTTTTTGTTCGTTACAGTAGAGCCCCTAAAAGCATCGCCTTTTCCATTTCAGAGCAGGGTGACTCGTAACCTTTGATTCTGCAGCGACTAATCAAGGAGAGTCGCACAAAATGTGCAATACAAATTTTGTAGAAATTATTGTAGCGGATCAAGGGATACTCCGCCTAAAAACCAGATGCACCTCACAGCGCTGACCTGACTCGAGTAAAAGTCGCCATGAAAATACCCCGGAGAGACCGCATTTTGAACAGTTTATCGGCACGGTTGTCTGCACGGGTGGCTAAGGTAGGTTAAACACATCAAATGTTTTAAAAGAAATATCGACTAAAACACCACCAAAATTAATTATTCCGAGAAATCTGCTGTGAGTCTATCCAAACCAGTCAAACATTATCTCAAGAAATGCATATAAATGTAACAAAAAAGATTACTTCAGTAATCTTTTACTCATTAGTTTTAGAATTGCGACTTTCGGTCATTAAAGCTAAACCGCTCTAGAAATCTGTATTTTACGCAAATTATCATGCCGATGCTGAGTAATTTAACCGCAAACCAGTCAACACTTTGTCCACAGTGTGACTGTAGATGTACAAGTCTGGACGCTCTGAGGATTATTAAAAAAAAAAAAACTCATTTATAGTCCGATGCACCCTAAGGTCTTACAGACTTTCATCTTGTATTTATTTTTCGTTCGTTTTGACTGTGT
>JAQFYE010003948.1:0-14256 GCA_034694305.1 Protaphorura glebata
TTGATATATATTCAAGAAGGGTTAGGGGCCTTTTTTAGAATTTGCCCTCCCACCCAAATTTTATATTTACGCCACTGCTTGTTTCACTGCGTGGAACAACTAATGTGACGGTTATTTATAATTTTTCATTCGAAGGACATGTTTCGCTAAAGTACCCGATGCGATGGTCCATTAAAAAGCGGGTGCGGGTATTATAACCTGGTTTGCACTAAAGCTTTCATCATCGGATTATCTAGCAGATAAATAGAATGTCTCGTAGAATTATTCATGAATTTCAGAATTTTTCTTCAAAATGCATACATCCTTAAGTTCTGTCATTGTTTTTTCTTTGTTGAAGATGGATGAGGACAAAACCATTATTAACCACCCTGTACATTGTATAGGCTATATACCTTCTAGGGATCTGCCCTCTAAAAAATCCAAGCCTTAATACTAAGCACAAGCGTGGTTCACCCTTGCAGGTGGTCTTTATGAACAGGTAACAGGTTTCTTGTAATTTCTAAGACGAATAAAAAATGTTGATCAAGTTTATATACTATTTTCCGTGACAGAACAAAGGTAAAAGATCCTGGACACGGAACGGAACAATGGCGGAATCCTGTAGTGGTCCATCTTTTGAGGTGGTCGCTTTGAACAGGTCTTACTTCTTTCCCTATTCTCGTAGGTAAATAGAAGTTCTATACAGAAAATAAGCGACGCCAAACATGAAAGGAACGACTGGAAAATAAATTACGTGGTCTCAAATTATAGCCAACCAAGGATTGAAATCTCTCTCTGTGGCAAAAAAAAGTCACGAAATTTAAATTCATTTTGACTTTTCCAGAAAAAGTCAGAAAAATAATTCCAACAATTCAAGAAAATTGAAGTTGGACGGAGACAGTTTTCAAAAATCTATTTTTCAATTTACTGGCCGGTAAGAAATATTAAATTCCATTCAAATTAGTTAATTAATTATTTGTTATTATAAAATTGAGTAGTCAGTGTCGGTTGATTTGTAAGATTCCGACCAGGTTGAATTTGGTATTTGGTTTTCGCTTTCGCTAAGGACATTGTAATTTTTGAATGTAATATTCGGCTAAATATTCCAGCCCAAGCAACCCCTTACTATTTCAATATGGTGAGGGTTCAATCTGTCCAGCAGACATTGCTTAATTGTGCTGTGGCTGCCTTGATTTTTCTTAATGTTTATAATGGAAAGACAACTATAATTATAATACGAGGATTGTGGTTTTGCCATGCCTTTCATGCAGGGAAGGCATGAGTATTTTTGTAAGTATATTTTTTAAAACAAAATTTTTAATTGGCAGATTCTAGGCAATTTCTGAGTCATCAGCTACTCAGCGTCTCTCTCGTCTTCTCAGGATGTACCGTCTGTGGGTTAGCCCTACATTCGTGGAATTGGTTCCAATGCCCGAAATTAAACTTCGACGAAATCCACCTTACTTGATCTTGATGGATGGATACTTCTTGTCATACTTTATGAGTGTCCTTCAGTCCTCTGACGTCTTTCGTTCTGGCTTTTGCAAAAGACATGATATGGGCAAGAGTTTGGAGAATGAAAGATATTTCTCGGTCATTATTCAGCTGAAGAAACCAGTTCGTCACTTTCTTGACAGGATTGGGTAAGGGTTTAACGTTTAATGTTTAATGAAATTTTTAAAAATAGTTGATGAGATGATATTTTATTTGACGGAGAAAAATTGTTGATGCATACATCAACTAACGCTTTTATTTTTGTGCTAAAGTTTTGGATTGATCTAATTATCTTAATTTTAAAGGAACGGAATCGTGGCAATTACTGTGAGTGAAAAAATTGAAACAGAGCATGCGTTATCTTGGTTGTCGACACTCGGAGGAGCTTTTTCTGCACTAGGAGACTTGTCATCATCTTTCGTAAGAATATCGAACGGTTTTAACATATTTAAGTGTCCGGTCACATTAGATATTGGCTGATCTGATCTGACTTCTGATTTGATTAGATTTTTGGACCACATAACTAGATAACTTATTTTGATTAAAATATTTTAGACCAGATAGACATCTGATTCGTATATTTCTCAGATATCTGACAAGTTGGTCATCCGTATCAAATCTAATGAGAAACTGGATCTGCTAGTCAGGCTTGATTTGAGAAAGCTTTCCACTGCTAGTTTTTTCCTACTACTAGGGGTATACTTATGCTGAACAATTAAATAGAATAGAGAGCCTTCCCATTTCCCACGTAATACATATACTCTGAAATGCTTATATGTAATGCTTGACACCGAATAATGCCGTATCAGTTATTAGGGTAGAAATCCCTCATCTTACCAGATTGAAACTTTAGATTTAATTTATTCATCAGATATTAGCTTTCGTTAACGTTTTTATTTTTAATTTAAAGGCTGTGGAGGCTGGAAAAGTGTCCTTCGCTCAACTCCGCCTCGCTTTCATGATGGGTGACCCGCTGATTGCCTCTCGCTGTCATCTCTACGCTGCCATCAGTATCCTTCAACAGGGGCATTTGAAACGCGCCAGATTAATCATCTTAAGAGTGTTTGCCTATGCCAAGAGTTTGCCACCAGGAATGGACCCCAGGTTGCAACGCATGTGTCTTGGAGTTTGGGCTAAACTACAGTATAGTTATAGTCTTCGTAAGGAGTACCGGAGGCGTAATAATAATTTGCGGCAAAAATGTTGTCAATAAATTATGTGCATGAAATTCGAGGTGCCTTCGAACTGAACGAAAAAGAGTAATATAAAAATGATGTTGTGAAAGAATCAGTGATACGAATAAATTGGCTGGAATGTTATGTATGATTTTTGTCAAGGAATGTTGAAGCATTACTGAAAGACACTAAATAGATTTGTGAGAAAAATTTATGTTTATATTATATTTAAAAATTTGTACTGATAGAGGTTTGGAGTCAAGATATCTTTTAGAGCTCCGATTAGATCCTGTATACGATACGAACTCTCTGTTCTGATTAGAGTTTAAAGCAAGTTGTGAAATTTTTTGTACAAATTTAGAAATTTTTATACGGAGAATCGGCAGAGTTTTAAGTTATATATTTCGCAAGTTTGCCCTAATTATGAAAAATTACCTGTATGAGAATAAGTTTATATTCTGTCTTGGACAGGGCTTTTATAATTTTAATTTCAGAATAGTTCCCTGAAATGTTAAAAGGTTTGTTGCATGCAGCTAACTTATCATCAGGTAAGATCTCTATTTATTTATTCTAAAATTCAAATAATCATCAAATGATTATTTTTAAGCATAACTGTTCAATCATGTATGAAAACTATTCAAATGGCTTGGCACAGTCGAAAAAAGAATTTTTAAGTGTTAAGTTACATTTCAACTTTTGTTATATTTGATCACGAGTCTTTGGGTTTTGAGTTTAGATATTAAAGTGCAGCAGAAGGTAATGAATCAAAATGTCTAAGTTTTCATGAAATGGTTTAAATCTTATAGAATTTTTAAAATATATATTTGCGTAAAACATTTATATTAGGCGAATCATGTTTCTCGTATTTGTAGTAACATTAGGCTTTAGAGAATTCCGAAATCACCTGCTGTCATAGTTTTTAAGAACAGCAACAAAATTAATGAAGTTTATATATATGTTCGTCGAAATGGTATACTCGGCGTCGGCAGGTCGGAGTATTTGTATATCCGATGATAATCTTTATCATCACATAAGGGAGCAAATATCTGATTATATTTTATTACCGGATGGGAAAATGTATTCTTGTCTTGCCTAACGAATGGTACTTGATATGTTAAAAGATTTTGAATGACATGACGGTAGGCCATGAAATGGTAACTATAATATGTATGAACCAAAAATCATGTAAGTCTAAAAATTCAAATTTGTTTCAAGAGTCAAAATTTTCCTATATTCTACTGTGACTGAGAAACTGGTAAACGCAATCCAGAAACCTATCTCTAGGAAATAGTAATCTTGAATTATTTTTAAATATTCTTAATTGTCATGCTTTCAAATTATGAATGTGTAGGTATGAATGTGAAATTGTTGTAAGTACTACTGTAAAATCCAACCCAGTGAAAATGAACGTACTTAATATTTATCCTGACTTGTTCCTCTGAGACTGAAATTACAAAATTGGTTGTAATTAAGTGTAACCAACTCTTGGAAATTCTTATAATATTCTCAATATTATGCAATCATAATTGACTGTACGCTCAAGAAGTGGGAATAAAAGAAACTTAACTTTAGAATACGGTTTACTGTAGGACTGCTCATTAATTATTCTACAGTATCCCACTAATCCTTAACGTAAGGTTCCTTAAAAACCAATAGCAAAATTGTAAAAAGGTGAAAACTATTTTTCTAATAATACAAACTATAATCGTCGTTGGCATACCCAGGCTTTTTAATTTATTTGCTCCATTGAAGACAGACTTCAGTTATTTTTACCTAACACTACTAATATTCTAAAATAATATTAAAATAAATTTTTACAAACACTAGAGGTAACTTTCAAAGATTGTAACCAAAACCACATTTATTTCGTTTCATTCTCATGCTCAGTCGGGTGTACAGAGATTCGCGTAGAATTATTTTTTTTTACTTACATTAACGCAGAGTTCAAATGAATCACTTTTTTTTAAAGTTAAATGTTCTGTCGTGATTTGGTACTTTTCTTAAGCTATTAACATGTCAACATTCAAATGTGCAATTGAACAGGACATTCTTCAACTGTAAAAGTGAAAAAAAAAAATATTATTAGATAGATTACTAAAAAGTGTTTTAAAATGTTAGCAGTTGAATAAATTACCGGAGTAGATTGATCAATGATTGTGTTCTGTTCCTGCGGAACAGTTCTTGCATGCAAGAGTACCCATGGGATCCCAAGCCGGGAGAACAGTTGGTAGCCTCCGAGAAGTCTCAATTACATCCAATGGAAGATGGATTTTATCGATCACAACTTCGAAGACAAACTCCTTGAACCAATCTGCAGTCATGGTTAAGTACCCCTTGTCACCCCTATCTTCTCCCCAAGAGTTCTCAACGCGGAATTTCACTGGGTATTCGGTCGTAGGACCCAACTCCAGAGTACTTGCACTAGACTCATGCTCAGCAAGATCGCTCTCGTTAAATCCGCTCATATTAGACCGAAATGGAGGATCCTGTAAAGTGTAGATATAAATAATATCCCATTAGAATTAAATACAAATAATTTGAAAAATAAAGTGAAACTTGTCCTGGCTCCCAAGAGATAAAAGTGTTCATAAGTGTACACTTACAGAAGAGAACCCGCCATCTTAGCCAGGTCAGGTGGCCAAGTGCAAAGTAACTCTCTGGTGGTCATAGGGAAATGAATCATAGTAAAAAAACTTAACTAAAAATACTTACTTCCATTGTCACTCCAGTAAAAACCATCGCATGCGACATGCAGGACTCTCCGTAGAGCAATCGATCAGCTTTCCTCAGGCCCAAAGCGACATCCGTACCGAAGACGGACGTGTAATCGTGGCTAAAAATGTTAAAAATTTAGGTAAAGTATTCATTCAAAAGTAGATTGCATTAGAAAACTTGCATTTCCAAGTCTTGAATCCCCTGCTTAGCCGCGAATCGTTTTGAGACTTCACATCCAAACCAAACGACTTCACCAGCCCTGATAGCATCAGCAGTCAAATTCAAAAGCAGTTCAATAGGTTGATTATTGTAGATTGTCGGTTGTCCAGATACCATATTTCCAAGGTACTCAACAACATAAGTCTGCATGACCGGATTACCCGGGCGCGGATCATGAACCAAACAAACCTATAATTAAAAATGAAATAATCCTTTAAAACTGTCCTTTTTGTTCTAACTATTCTTCGAATTAAATTTAAACTCACCTTAGTATCAACATCATAAATTGGCTTCACATGCTTTTCGTAGAACTCCTGTGGAGTAATCGGTCCAATTTTATGGTAAGTCTTTGCCTTATCGTAGTATTCCCAAGTGAAATCATCCGAGGGAACCCCAAGGCAAATGCCAATCATTCTGTACAGCTTTTGCATCTGTCGTCTAATCATCTGTATGGCAGCCGCTTCTGAACCACCATCGTCAAGAATATCACGAAGGACTTTGCTATATTCGCGAAGCTGTAATGTAAAAAAAACAATCCAATGGATTGAATCCATTATATTCCGAAAATAAGTAAGCTTTTTACCTTACTACGAAGCATAGTATTCAAACGACCCGAAGACTCCGAACTGAAAGACTCCGGGAAATTTTTCTTTGGCATTAGTCCATAAGCATGAATCAAATTTACAGCCATCCCCCATTGACCACCGTCACTGATTGGATCCTGAGTAACATAAATACATTTTAAAATTAATGTCATGAATATTGTGTCCAACATTAATATAACTAATTTAATATAAAAATTACATGAAGCAAAAAGCTCATGAGCCGGCCATCCACTGGCTCTCCCTTCTTCCAAGCTCGGACCACATTGTTCAGGTGGTGATTACAACGTTCCACCTAAATAAATACATTTATAAATAATTGATGGAGAGTTAGATATGTGTAAATAATTTACATACCTTGTCCCAGAAGAATAAGTACGATTGACTGAATTCGAATTCATCAATGTTATATTCCTTCATGAACGGAACACGAATCGAGTTCAGAAATGCAAACAACCAGCACCGTCCACTGCTTTTCTGATTGGAGACTGGTTTCCCCTCTTGCTCAATCTAATATAAAAAAAAAGACAATTCGATTAATAACTAGAATAATTAATAACCGAAGTTAAAATTATCTAAAGCAAGTCAACTTACTTTATATGTGAAAACATTGTTTGTATTCTCAATCCCCGAACGCGACAAGCAAACTTCCAAAGGATCCATTTTTGTACAAGCTTGGAGTGCGACGATATTTTTTGTCTCGTCATAAAACTCTTGTCGCCATTGTTCACGCTCGTAAGGTGTAATAGCAGCGCAAAACTCTTTCATATTCTCATTCTGGATGTCCATATCTTGAAAATTAAAAAATAGGTCAATAGATTTAGATTAATCTCTGGAATATGAGGATTAAGGAAAATTAAACACAATTTGGCTTTAATTAAATTAAAAGCACAGATGACATGGAGTAGTGCATTCTAATTAGTATTCTTAAAAAATTAGGTGGAAACTTTCCTTCTCAAAACAACCAAATACCATCCAATGAACTATAAGGTGCTTCGTTGGTTTTCATAGTGAGTCTACTTACCCTAAATGCTCAAATCCAACTATCAAAGGACTTTTCAATTGATGCTCAACCTACGAGTCACCTGTCTGTCATTCTATTCTATTCAATTTGACTACCAATTGTTGAACATGATTGAATTTGAAAAATGAGATTTCCCACTAATAACGTGGACGGTGGATGGTGGAAAGAAATGCGTGGGTGAAAGAGGAAGACGACGACGGAAGTCCAGCGTCCAGCCAACCTGTCCAAATTTAATTATTTCTTCCAATTTTTCATGATGAATCCAACTTAAATGTTAGAAATGTTTTCTAAATTTGAACCATGAATGCATGAGCTAGGAGTCAGCTGTCATCTGACCTTGCCTGTCATTTGACAAATTCTAATCCGCATCATGCAATACGTCACGTTATTTTTGAACAAATGATGCTAAATTCAAACTGAAATGAAAAATGGATGATTTTGAATAAAAATATTAAATGATAATGTTTAAAATGTTAGAAATAAATACATGGAGTGAGATCCGCGGATGTGTCCAAGTCGCTAAGAAGACTTTCGTCCATGATGTTAGAGCTGTCCGCATGTAAGACCATTTTCCCTCCGTCTCCGCCTTTCGGTGGTAGTTTGGAGTCAGTAGAGAAGGTGCGGAGTGAGGATGGTGTGAGGGTCACTGATGAAAGTACTGATGAAAAGACTGATGAGGAGAAGTGAGTTGACTGAGGACGGTGGAAGGAGTGAATGAGAGAAAGTGGCTGAGCTGTCACTCTCACTTTTCCTCTGGTGAGGCGGAGTGTGCGGAGTGTGCGTTGCCACACCATAGCACCCAATGGCACCCAATCCCCAGCAACACAGCACAAGGAACGGACGACGAGGGAAGGACTGCGACGGCAACTCCACCAAATCTCAATCACCCAATCCTACTCTTTTCCACTACTTCCAGTCAACCAATCCATTATCTTAATCAGAATCAGATAAACTAAGTATCTGACGCCAAGTCAGACCTAATCGGACGCCAAGTCAAACCTAACCGGACTCCATATTATCAAACCTTCAAACCTAGTCGTAGTCGGCCATGAGTCAAAACTAATCCGGCATTGAGTCTAAGCTTATCGGACATGAGTTTAACTTAATCCAACTCTAAATCAAACCTGATCGGACTCCGAGTCAAATGTATTAGGACTCCGACTCAAATGTATTCGGACTCCGAGTCAAATGTATTAGGACTCCGAGTCAAATGTACTCGGACTCCGAGTCAAATATATTCGGAATCCGAGTCAAACCTAATCGGACATGAGTTAAACTTAAACGAACTCCGAATCAAACCTAATCAGACTCTAAATCAAACCTGATCGGACTCCACTGAGGAAACAGTGCAGTGCACGCACAGCGGTTTCTTTAGTATATGATCGGACTCCGAGTCAAATGTATTCGGAACTCGGACTCCGTGTCAAACCTAATCGGACATGAGTTAAACTTAAACGAACTCCGAATCAAACCTAATCAGACTCCGAGTTAAATCTAACCGGACTCTAAATCAAACTTGATCGGACTGTCGAGTCAAATGTATTCAGAGTCTGATCGTGAATCAGACCTAATCGCAGGGCCGGACTGGCAACCCAGGGGCGCCGAGGGCGGTTAATATTAGGCGCATGGGGCAAACGCAAAGGGCGCTTTAATTACTTCCATGCCCGTAATGTTAAATTTACGGGGGCGCACCGGGCGATCGCGACAGTCCTTATGGCCAGTCCGGCCCTGCCTAATCGGACCCCAACTCAAATCTATAATCGTACTTCAATATAGAATAAAATAGAGGAATAGAATAGGATTTTATTTAAACAGGACGATAATGACCTTTCGGTCCTTGCATCCTGTATCTTCTACTACCACTTCTATATACTCAAACCTAATCTAACTCCGAACCAAACCTAATCAGACTCCGCACCGTACCTAATCGGACTCCGAACTAAACCTAATCGGATCCGAACCAAACCTAATCGGACTCCGAGTCAACCGAGAATGTCCGACCCAACCTCGTTGGACATGGACTCAGACCTAATCCGACTTGCGGACTATAATTAAAACCGAGACAGTCTGATACAACTATTGAAGGATGTTAATAGAAATGAACCTATCTGTGTCAGTTTGAAACCTAGCTCTTAACAAGTATGTTTTCTTTGGCCGTGGTTGGATGGGTGTACTGAGACGAACGAAGAATGCCAGTGTTAGGTTGGGGCGGAATAAGACCTACGTAAAATTCCCTGTGTAATGTTATACAATTATTAATTTACTTCATTATATACTATGGACTATGGACAATCTCAAAAAACTAAGAAGACTCTGAAGAGAGAACCATGACTCAACTCGACTGAAAATGAACTGAAGAAAAACGTTGAAAGTCGGGTGCATTTATCTCTTTTCCAAAACTAGAGAAAGTAAGGTAGACTGAAGGTTAATTTTTATATCATTGCCTGACCATCATTACATTCACAGGTAAAAATATTCAGATCGTGAACCTGTGACCACACGTATTATAGGAGTATTTGTATGTCTAATGTCAATATACAATGTTATGTTAAGGCTGTCATACACACAAAAATCTAATGCCTAGCTCTTAAGATGGACTTAGCTGGACATATCGTCCGAAAAACTATACTACCAAAGTCAATACCGGATCAAAGCCTTCAAAGCTAATCGGACTATATAGGTGTACAATAGTATGATTGAAACTGATTATGCCCGATACAGCCTGATTGAGCGCCTACAGCCTACTCAAACCTCGTATGGGACTACGATTGAAACTGAGAATGTCAGATACAACATTAATCGTTCAGTCTATAAAAAGAACAACAGTTGTGCAAAAGACTTTTAACTTTTTCACGGCAAGTGATCCCAACTGGTGTGAGCCGTGAAAAAGTTTAAGACGGGTTTGAGCTTGTTCAATTGGAAATGTTCCCTTGTGAATCCTAGTCTCAGAAGGGAAAGATTTCACTTGACAACTAGACCGATACGGAACTTTCTTACTGTATTGAATGATTTGAACAATATTTTAGTGCACAAATGAATGTACTTTCTTTACGTCTATCTTCGACCTTCGATGGATAGAAAAGTTCATGAGGTCCACCATGTGAAACTGAATAATCATGCCTTTTTCATTTTTCATTTCACCTCAATGTGGAGAGCTGGCCATTATATGAATTGCATAAAATGTTATATAATTCAAAATATTTTTTCTTTCTGTAAAGATTTTGATTTTCTAAGTCTTTGGTACATCCAATCCAAACTTTGACAGAAAGAATTATTTTTATTTTTTTAAATATGCTTCATGTGTGAACGAAGATATTGCTCAAACCCCACTCAGAGGAAGCCAATGGATTAAGAAAATCGGTTGTTGGGTCAAGGTCCAGGAGGTCAGGTTAAGTGTAGCCCTTGTCAGGTTCAAACGAACCAGAAATGAATTAATCCGCTATTACTCTTTCTAACTCAATCTAATCGGACAGGTTCGAGCGTTCCATTCCATCCAACCGCAGTAAATTCAATATTTATTATATGGCGGCGACGCAACATTTAATCCAACTGGTCAAAGCAATCGATCTGGCAATAAATCCGATATGGCTCCATCTAAACCTAATATTACTATGAAATATCCATCCAACTCTTACTATCAAATCGTCCTGCCCACTCAACTAAGATCTAGTTTTGGACCACCCGGTTTTTAAATATCTGATATAATAATATTTGATATAATCCTGCCGTTTCGTATGACGCCGTATGTGGTTTCATTCCAAATCCTTTCCGCAAAGACTCAATTCAAAATAATTGAATTGCAACTTTAATCCTAAATACAAGACATAACATTTGTCTCATTAGACAAAAATAAATTTGTCAACGAATCTGTGTGCGAGAAAATGATATTTCCCTACGGTCCTGACTTTCCGAACTTAATAATAATATATGAAATATATATTTGGATCAAGCATTATCTGACTTATTTGTCACCGATATCTCATGTGGCAAAAAGGGCAGATACTTGTGTTAATGTGAGCTGTATTCAGATAAGCTTGGATTAGACTTTACAATAATGTTCTCATCACTCCATTTCAATTTGCGGATGCAGATGAGGATCTCCAGAGTTAAGAAAACCTACGTATACATGTCTATTGAGAGATTCTTGTGTTTGCCCCCATTAAAATACTTTTAATCATTTGCGAACGACAGGTATTCTGGAAATAATCATGTCCTTTTCTCAGAATAAAGACCGAAAAATTGTCTAAGCGTGTAATTCGGCCAAATACAGAATATTGGACAATCTGCTCATATTTCCCCTGATCACACAGACTTATTCTGTGTTTACTGTGTATCCCATGTCGATGTAATTGCCCGTTTATTTGGGGAATTGTCATGTTTGTGAAGTGTTGATTTTGTATATTTGTGTTGTAAAACTTGGGTTCAATTAAATAAATAAAATAAAAATATCCCCATTCGTTTGAAATGATTGTCCAATATTCTGTATTCCGCCGAATTACACACTTAGACGATTTTTTGGTCTTTATGCTGAGAAAAGGACATCATTATTTCCAGAATACCTGTCGCTTGCAAGCTTGTAAATTATTAAAAGTATTTTAATGGGGTCAAGCACAAAGACTCTCTCAATATGGACATTTATTTATACGTAACAATTTAATACAATTTTCGACGTAAAAGGCAGAGTATTTTCTCCGTTAGTACCAGCAGGTTCCATTAAAACAGATTTGTCTCCGGGTCAGTCGCTTTCTTCACTTTCTCCATAAGGGTGTGGTGCATGGAGAAAGTAGGGAAAGTACTCGGGTTGTGCTGGAGACCGGGTTCTAACAGAACAAGGGCTCTATTAGAAAAAGTGCGGTTACATGTTCTTCGTAAAAGTTAAGTGAGCCCGGAAGTATCCCCATTACCTCCTTCTGTCGTAAACGCAATACTTAGATTCTTTAAATTTTGTTCTCAGTCTGACCACATACTCATGAAGCACTTCAACATAAGTGTTATGCATGCCAAATAGTTAGTGCAAAAAATGAATCACAATAACATTTATGGGGTACTTAGCCCCATAATCAGACTACCCTATATGCACATTTATGGGGTACAAAATACAAATTTGGGTATTCAACCAGTCTTTAAAGTTCTAACGCTACTTTCTTTACCAATGAACGTTAAGTAAATCATTTAAAACAATATCATGTAGTATTCGTCTAACTGAGATGCTTAATGTTCTATGTTACGTTCATCGTCTCTTAAATAATGTGCAGCCAAGTAAAATTCATGCAGTTGGTATGGTCAGTCAGGAGTGCTGGTTTCTGCTGCACTCTGAAAAGTCAAATATTTCTTTCCAACTTCTAGGAATACCCTCCATAAACTTAAAAGTACTTATTCTAATTTGCAAACTCCGAGGACGAATATTTAAAAAAAATAGAAGAGGCACTAATCTAAGAATCACAGGAAATAAAATTTACCACGGAGAAGCTCGTGTGAGTTGATGCTTCCCATGACTTGCTTTGAGCCTGCACCCGGCTCCTATTGCTTCTTAGAATTGTTCAAGTAATCCAAAATTATACAAGGAATATTGTATTTTCTTTTCAAAAATTAAATAAAAATTTGCACGAATTGATAAAGTCAGACTTTTAATTCTACAAGGAACAAGCAACATATGATTTGCCAAAAGAGGTGCTGTCATTTTTATGAAACCATTATTTACAATAAATTCATAAACCACCCAAAGGTTTTGGTCGTCATGTTGAAATATATTTTGGAAATTTCTACGCGATATTATCACGAGACCCAAATTTTTGTTGTCATGTCGAGGTATAGGTAATTTGGAAATTTTTACGCAATATCACGAGCTCAACAAATTCGCTATCAGCTAGAAATACTGCTACAATATAATTTTGCCCCCTCTGAATTGTCGTACTAAACTTGCCCTAATTTAAAAAACATGAATCAAGGCCAAACATGATGGCATAAAAATAAGGTCAGGCCATAAACAAAGTTCTGATTTCATTTTATATTGTCATCGAAAGTGCGTCATTGGTTCGCACAATTTACGTATTTATTTTACTTTTGTAGAAAACGTCAAAATCAACAATTAATTTAACAGATTATGTAAACAATGACAATCATAACACTCACATCATATCACACAGAACACAACACAACGGGGAACGTTTTGAATTATTAATTTTCATGGGTGATCCATATGTGAGAAGAAATTGGCTCCAACCATGTCCGTGATTGATCTGCTCCTCACAAGTTCAAAAAGAACTTTAACGATTCGAAAGAGTGCGACGCCCAAGATGAGCCATAGTGGAATGAATACATAGTAGAGTGGAAAATTCCATGAAGTCACTTCCAGTTTCAAACAAAGTAAAATCTCTGTCGTCATTTTTAAAATGACTGTGACAAGGAAATGTATTTTTCGTGCTAGAAACACACCACACAATACCATGGGCTCACTCTTACATCGACTCACTATATAAAAGGCTGAGTATGTTAACACTGCTCCGTCAAAAATCCACATTGGAATAAAAACAATGAACCAATTCCAATTTGTCCTTTGATCTAATCGAATCACTAATAGGATGAGGAAGACTAGGGCCAGGAACCAACTCAGAAGAGCACGGTGTAGAACTGCCATCCTATTCAATCCAAAAGACTGATGATGGCCACGGTGACGACAATTACGACGACGAAGACTTCTCAAGTTGGATTCATTCAATCTTCATTTGAGCACATTTCACGCCACCAAATCTTCTAGTCAAAGCTGCTTCTCACCTGAAATCCAAAGAAAGACCAAAAAAATTACAGCTAAGTCTTTACTCAGAAGTCATTCCCTGCTACTAGGGTGACACTCCGTAGCAAAATGGAAAGCTGTACCCATTCTCTTCTCTGACGAAAGTACAGAGATGTTTGGTCATGCTTTCCCGCTAAATGTCACTTCATGAGTGCGTTATAATGTAACCAATTAACCATTTAAGGACTACTGAAACAACAAACTAGCATGGCCATTTACCTGTGTTTTTCTCGGTTGACCAGTTTGACTATCCTG
>JAQFYE010003949.1:0-14255 GCA_034694305.1 Protaphorura glebata
ATTCTGAAATGAAGAGTTACTAGAATTTAAGTTGAATGTCATAAACTGATCTGTCCAAATAACTTCCAAGCATTTTTTGCGAAATGCGAACACTATGCTGTTGTTAATTTGAGGTCAAGAAGTTCAACACTCAACCATCCATGGAGTTACAACGATCCTCGCATCGTATTATCAATTTGCTTATTTGCCCGTGGACGCACTCCCGTGAGGGCTTATTAGCCCGTGGTACAGAATACCCGTGAGGGCTTATAAAATTGTCCTGTCCGTCCGTCCGTCCGTCCCGCGCTCCGCGCTGCTGCCAACTTTCTTACTTCACATTGACCGTTATGCACTAATAGAACGCAGACGACAGCAAGGTAGTAGTGGTCTGAGTAATATACGATTCTGACATTCAAATGCGTCATGAAACCCACTGATGACCGACGAATGACCTGTCCTTTGGAATGAGATAGTCACACGAAGCTACATCATTTCGTCAGTTCGACTGAAGGGAGCGTGAGGCGGAACAGGACGGGAAATATAACATTACGGTCAGGATGCCATATCCGAGAAAGGATCTGTCAAAAAAAACTCTCAAACACACGCTTCCTCACAGACGGCTTGGGTGCCCAAGTTAAATGCCCTATAGCCACCCATGTTGTCTCAAGCTCCCTCACATACGGTTTCGTAGCCCATTTTAAATTTCCTATAGCCACTCCAGTTGTCTCATGCTTCCTCACATACGGCTTCGTAGCCCATGTTAAATGCCCTATAGCCACCCATGTTAAATGCCCTTTAGCCACCCATGTTGACTCATGCTTCCATACATACGGCTTCGTAGCCCATGTAAACAGCCCTATAGCCACCCGTGTTGACTTTTTCTCCCATCTCTATAACATTACAGCGTCATACTTTTTGTCCCATCTCTGTAACATTACAGTGTCATACGTTTTGTCCTATCTCTATAACATTACAGTGTCACTTTTTGTCCAATCTCTATAACATTACAGTGTCGTACTTTCTGTCCAATCTCCATAACATTACAGTGTCATACTTTTTGTCACCCATGTTAAATGCCCTATAGCCACCCATGTTAAATTCCCTATAGCCACCCATGTTAAATGCCCTATAGCCTCCCATGTTGTCTCAAGGATTACATTCCCTAGTTTAAACGAGTTGATCTGTTAGGGGCGAGGACGACGCTATACCTACAAGCAATGATACATATATCCAAATCTGGCTCCCTGAAAAAAGCAACCGGCAAATGCAACCAAATTCAATTTTCACAAAAATTGAAAAATCCGATTGATTTCAAGTAATTTGAAACATTGTTGTTTAATTTCATGTGCGATCAGTAATTCCGGGAAATTCACTTTCCTTGAGTTAACTCAATTGAAGTCCGCTTAAGTCTCAGTCTGAATTAAATAAACTGAAGTAAACTGATTAAATTCCTTAATTATACCACAACCCAATATAATTTTTTTAAGGAAATCTGGCAAAATGATTCTAAATTGTATGGATTTTTCGTTTTTAATGTTTGAAATCTAAAAAGAAAGATAACTGCATGTAATTTCGTGGAGAGGTTAAACCCTACAATGCTTCGCATTCTAGTGTCCAATATTGTTCAGAACAATATTTTAATAAATTTTATCCACCACAAATCCACCAACTGAATGTTAGACTTTATAAAACTTTACTTTTAATGCAATGCAGTTAACTAATCGTATGTATTTTTAAATATTTTATTCGACAGACATATGACAATTCCTGCCTTATGTGTGGCTAGATAGCATAGAACAAAACTGTGAACTGTTGAAAACATTCAAATCAAAAGCGAACCTGGTAAATGTGACATGAATCTCACTTCTGATTGGAAACCCGACGGGAATAAGGAATGCAGTGTCACGCCGGAAACTATGAAAAATTTGTCAGTCAAAAAAGTCAAAATGGAATTTCAAGGGTTCGAGATTATTTGCATTTTCTAAATTAAAAATACACGTAGGAGACTTTGATATTACATGAAACACAGGAGGTTACCTGTATTTTAAAAATTATTGGAACCGCGTCTAATACTAGTATGAGGTTATGGGTGTGAGACTACGACTCCACTTCACCAAAAAGTGTATAAAATAGCCAGGAATTCTTTCCACAATTTTCCCGAGTTTTTTTTAGTCTTTGAGCCCGAAACCAAAATTATATATTCACAGCCCTGACATTTAACTTCTATTTGGCCACATTGAAATATTATTTCGTCAAGAAGTATTGATCCTGATTTCCTTTTATTGCAGGACTCAACAAGTCGAGACCCCGAGTAATCCGACTGTCTTAATGTCAGTCAATCCAGCTGGATCAATTCATCATGTTGACCTTGACCTGAGTGACATGTTCACCATAGAGAAAACCATCAAAGTCAAACCAGGTGACACTGAAACTAATTCTGCTGACCCACTACGTTTATGTGGCATGACGAATCCTATTGCTGACAGTGCGCGTAGCCAAGGAGCAGATGACGTCAGAGTTCGACCCCGAAAAGAAAAACGATTCAAATGTGAATCATGTGGAGAAATTTTTCTGAATATTAACAATTTAATTCAACATAAATTATTGCACACAGAGGAAGGGTCCTTCAAGTATAAAGTCGGTGAGAAAAATTTAACAACGTCTGAAGATTTAAGGAAACACAAGGTGACACATGCAAGAGAGAGACTCTACAAGTGTGATGTATGCAATAAAACTTACCTGTCGTTGGTCACGTTAGCTAATCATAAATCCTTACACACGACGGAGGAGAGACAATTCAAGTGTGACGTGTGTGGAAAACGTTTCTTGGTGTCCAATCAATTAGCTCTTCACAAATCTAAACACGTAGTGAATTCCGGTGAGAAAATACACAAGTGTGACATTTGTGACCGAAGTTTTATGACGGCCCAAGGTATGGCTATCCACGGCGCTCAACACAGGGAAAGGAATCAGTGTCACAAGTGGGAATCATGTGAAAAAGATTTTCCCCGTTACTCCACTTTAATCAAACACAAACTGACACACGCTAAAGACAAAGGGCAAAAGCTTGAGAGTATGTTCAAATGTATAATCTGTGGTAAGGAATTTTCCAGTTATTACCACCTCCGTCGGCACAAGAATTTACACATAGGAGTCAAATCATACAAATGCGAAGTATGTGAAAAGAGTTTTCAGAACTTCTACTATTTCATTACACACAAAGTGTTACACAAGGGAGAGGTGTGTTACAAGTGCAAAACATGTAAGAAGTATTTCTCCTCCGCATATGGTCTTACTAAACACAAGTGATTACACACGAACACAGGAGAAAAAACTCGAGTCGAGAAAACTTAAGAAGATGCGTGTGCAACCACTAATCCGCTGTTTTGTACGAACTCCTACTTGCCAAGTTGCCACTATATACATGCAAACCTATTTATTGATTTTGGAATCTAATATGTCTATAGAGAATAGTGTTAATAAGTTTAAATTGAAATTAATATTTTGTCCGCATTCATCCGGAGGTAAAGAATTGAGTTCCGAGTCCTTCTCAAGAATTCGTACAGCTTCTTGATATTCCATCTCGAAATTAATTTGAGAAAAGAATAATTTTCTATTAATTTGTGCTCGATTATTGATTAGTATTACTTTGTTCTTTCTTTTTACGTCCATCCTCTGCTTTATGTTCATCGTAGTCCAACTCAAGTTGGCCATGTTTTTGTAGCTTTGCTGCACGTTCCAGTAAGTTTGGAAAGATTTTTTTTTGTCTCTGTTCACCTACTTTTGTCAGTTTGACGCATAAACAGCTATGCAATATGGTCTCTGAAAAGTATAAACAGCATTTTGGCCGGGTTTAATCGTAGTAGTGATATTTCTGAGCGCTTACTGTTGGGCAGATGTAGTCTGCAATTTGAGCACCACTCGAAGTTATTATGTTATAGAGTGATCAGGTAGGTTGCTAGGCAGCACTTTCTTGCGGCCAACAAGAGGCATGTGTCTCTATCGAATTTAGAAATGCAACTAGTTATTTCAACGTTAATATTGAGTAGGTACAGAGTAATCAGAACTTGGCCCCTGGTTAGGCCCCGACCAGACAAATTCTTTTCCCTAACATTTTTCACAATTTTGTAAATATCACACATATATTTTAATTGCAATTAATTTAACTCGCTATGTAAATGCGTTGATTATTCAATTGTTCTTGTGTAACAAAAATCTCAAGTAATTTTGAAGGTTTCGCTATGGCAGCTCGCTGCATATGCTGGCAGCTATGGCATTTTTATTAACCATCTGCTCGATTTGATGTGAAATTGGCAAAAGTGAATTTGGCAATTTTTTTGGTTTTTGCCAAATTCACCCGATTTTGTCCGCCCAAACGAAATTAACAAATTCAGAGAACGGACATGTCGAAGTTGGCAAACACGGAAATTTATTCCAAAACTCAAATCTAACCACATTCATTTTCGCCAATCTAACCCATTACCATCTGCTCGGATGACATAGCAGTTTTATTCACTCTGCAAAAGTCAGACCAAGGAGGAAATTGTGAAGGCACATCCGTTGCTTAGTTTCAGTACTTAAAGTGTTCAGATATTTCCAGTTTATATGACTTTGAGGAAAACCAGACAGTGAATTTGCTTTTATCAATTCACACCCAACCCTGACATTTACGACCTCAGTGGCAAGTACTTTTACTTTTTTCAGAATAACATTAACAGTAACTCCACTGATATGTGAATCAGTAATATCATTCACATGACTAACATCCACATTAGTATGAAAACATTGTATTTTATTTCAAAACTTAGATTTGTGTTTTCATTTTCAATCGTTTATTCAATGATTTAATGAACGCTAAAATTCTTTCATTCTGTTCCATCCGAGTTAAATATGAGCAATAGACGTGAAATTACTCAATACAGTAAAAGATAATTACAGAGCCACTTTATTCAATCATTTTCCCAAGAAATGTATATACAGCACATATTCTTTCCACAAAGTATAAAGTAAGAAGCAATAATAGTAACACGTAACATGTAAATCATAATAATACCAATTGGAGAGAATAATACGTCGCAAATCTGTATAGTCAAGTCGAGGGTAACCATATTCACACATATCAATCTCCTACGACCTCTCTCCAGTGTGAGTTGGCATGTATTTACCTCACAGGTGTTCGAGGGGATTTTATCCCGTGTGAATTCTCTCACTCATTATTAACCAATTCAAGTTCTGAAAGTTTTGTCAAACACGTGACACTTGTTAAGTCCCCACTCTTGTGATCAATCAACCGATTTGATTTGCTAAAACTGAACTCGTCATTTTGATGCATCATGATTCTTCTCGTGTGATCTTAACAAAGTCAATCTATTGAAAGTTCCCTTGCAAATCTCACATCTGAATGGTCTCTCTTCATTGTGAACTCCCCTATGATTTGCCAAGTGGCTTGCGCTTTTAAAATTTTTCTCACAAGTCCCACACTTGAATGGTCTCTCTACAGTGTGAATTAGCATGTGACTGATTACCGCATCTGAGCTTTTGAAACTCTTCTCACAAACGTCACAGTTGTATGGTTTCCATTCTCTATGAATTACAATGTGATGAGTCAACTGAACTAATTTTTTGAAACTCTGCTTGCAAATGTAACATTTAAATGGCTTTTCACTGTGCATTACTTTGTGAGCAGTCAGCAGAGCTGAACTATTGAAGTCCTTCCTACAAATGTCACAACTGTGTTTTGTCTTTTCCTCTCCACTGTGGATTACAATGTGAGTGTCCAATTCCGCTAGTGTTTTGAATCTCTCCCCGCAAATGTCACATCCGAATGGTTTATCTCCAACGTGAGTTACCATGTGAGTAATCAAACCAGGAAGGAGTTTGTAACGCAAACCGCATACGTCGCATCGGAGTAGTTTTTCTCCATCGTGAGTTACCATGTGAGTAATCAGATCACTTTTTGTTTTGAAACGCATAGTGCATTTCACAAGTCTCTTGTAGTCACATTTGAGCGGATAATTTCGTATGTGAATTTTCTTGTGCTTTGTTAACCAATTCGACGTTTCGAATTCTTTCCCACAATTGTCACACGTGTGAAGTGTCCCGAGCGCGTGACGTCTCTTGTGAACACTCAATCGTTCTTCACTGCTAAAATTGATACCACACTCGTCACACCGGGAATCTCTGTGATCTAACTTGTGCAGAGTTAACCACGCCGATCTGTGGAAACTCTTCTCACAAATGTCACAAATGTCAATTACCGTGTGAGTAGTCAACTCAGATGGTCCTACCGTATGAGCCGTCGTTGTTCCGTACAGAGAACACGAGATTGTTTGTTTTTTTTGTTTTTTTTTGCTGGTTCTCCCGTAATACAAACTAACTCTTCAGGTTTTTCTTCAGTGTGACACATCTCATCCAGTTCGCCTGGAGTTCGAGACATGTTCCCAGATCTTCCTCCAGCACGATTCATGTTTGTCGATTCTTCTCCGGCCTCAAATATCACTCCATGTTTTCGTCCAATAACAGCTAACTCCGGAGACTTTTCTACTGTGCTTGGATTGTCCAATTCTTCTCCAACATGAGTCATCTTTGCCAATTCTTGTACAGCAGGAATCATACTTACTAGTTTTCCTTCTCCAGGAGCCACATTTGTAGATTTTCCTTCTCCTGGAGCCATATTTGCAGATTTACCTGAATCCACTGTAATACGATCCACGTTCTCTGGTTTTGCTCCAATCGTAATCACTGGTCCAGGATGAGTTCCAATATGAGCTGTTGCATTGGATTCTCCTCCTGAATTTGATATCTGAGTTTCCTTCCCTCCTTCATGATCAACACGAATACTGTCGGTCGGTTTTCCAATTCTAAGCGTCTTCGTCAGCGGCTCTCCTGAAGCGTAAGATGTTGCTGTATTTCCACCACTATGAGACATTTGTTTTCTCAATTTGTTCTCACCATTTCCCACACGTAAATTGTTTCTCAGCATGTGAATTTTCATGTGAAGAGTCAACGCATTCCTTGTCATGAAACTCTCCCCACACTCAGTGCAATCGAAACGTTTGTCGCCGTAAACCACGTAGTTACGATACCACAGGTTATTATTTGTTGAAAACACTTTGGTACACTTTTTGCAATTGTAGCAATTGTCCAAAGGAGTAGTGGAATTTGATTCCGATTCCGATGTCTTCAGAATATGTGATTTCAATATGTTTGCTGATTTTCGTTTTCCTGCACTGCGTGTGAGCCTTTCTGGTTTTTCCACTATCGGTGTCGTCATTGACGGCTTATCTCCAGTATGAGTCAACTTTGGAAGTTCTCCAGCAGTATCAACCGTTATTGCTGGCTCCGTCATAATTTGAGACAACTTTGTGGGTTTTTCTTCAGTATGACTCATCTTGTCAGAAATACGAGACATCTTGCGATTTCTCCCTCCAGTTAGAATTATCACTGCCTGTTTTTCTCCAGTATCAGTTGGTACGTCCACTTTTTCTCCAAAATGATGCATCTTCGACTCTCCTCCACCATGAATCATCTTTACTGATACTCCTTCAACCGTAGTCTTCGACATTTCAGTCAAATTATCTACAGTTTGTGTAATATCTTGAGATTCTAGTCCGACATAAGACACATGGTCTGTCAAATTGATCTCATGGGATTCAGAGTTTCCGCCAAGATTAGCAGCGGAGGTTGGATTTAATTTTGAAGATTCAACTTCCTTCTCAATTTCATTCTCTGACCTTCCTTCGGATTCACTCTTTTTGCATTTACTCTCAGACTCAGAATTATCACCGCCGGTTACTCTAGTCGTCGATTTAATTTGGTCAGAATCTGGGCGCGACTTCTTTTTTACGGGTTTCGAACTACCGGGATGTGTAGGAATGGACTCCTCCGCATACCCTGCACGCTTTGAAGTTCGAGTTTTCCTTCTCACATCTTCCAGACGATTCTGCATTTGCATATCCGGGGTTAGCACGACCTTAAGGATATATTTCCCGTCAACAGTTTTCCCAATCTGTCGAAAGTGTGGACTGGTATTCTTGTTTTCCAAGGTTTTCAAAGGTCCACCAACTGTTGACTGCTTAGGCAAAGGGTCATTAGTAGAGTCCGTCCCGACGTCAATGAGGTCAGAGACAAGTCTCGGAAGATGAGGATGAATGCGTTCCAAGTGATATTTGAATTCCTGGACAAACTTCCCACAAAACTCACATCTCGGTTTGCACAGCCCAGTATCAAAATTACACACCTTGTGTTGTTTTCGTCCCGAATGGACAGAGTCGTGGCTTGCAGGTGGTTTTGGGTCATTGTTGTCGTCATCCAATGTCTCCGACTTCACAAAATGATCCTCCACCTCAATATTTATAAGGGAACTCTCGTCAACAATATATTCCGGAGGCTCAGGCTGTCTAGATCCACCAACTTCATCTGCAATATGTAAATAAATCAGAAATTCGCCATTTATTCAAATAGACTGTTCTTCCAGCCACAACCTATTGATTCGCTCACTCGCACCAAAGTGGGACAAATTGGCCTACCTTATTCTAGACTGTATTCTTTATATCAAATTTACCTTACCATTTATGATGGGACAAAGGTTGCCAGTCAAGTGCGCAGTTATTTTCATGATGAACTTTTGACAATTGCGACAACGACTGTCATATCCGAGAATTCCCGACTTGGATTCCAGCTCCGAATCAAAAGGTTCGTACTTGACGTCAGCTTCCTCATCTTCATTGTACTCCATCCTCCAAGTCCGCATGGGCTCTCCGTCGGATTCACTCATTTCCTAATCAAATGACCAATTAAGGATCTGAAGTCAGAATCTGAAAAGTCAATAAAACCAATTAGTCCGTTTGTTGTTTCGTTTAGCATTTGGGGTTCGATTCCCACGGACTTGAGAGTGTGCGATCATGTTAATAGTATTTGCCTACCACTAGGGGTAGTTTTCGAAATGCAATTGCAAAGCAATTCAACCAATACTCACTACAAAAATACAGCAGAATGTAACAAAAATCGGGAACATGCACATAATTTGAGTTTTATTGATTTAAATTTTCCGTTCGGTTAATTTATTACTGACAGTTCTTAATATTTTGAGGAGTTTGCTTTCTAAATTGTGATGGAACGGTTATAATTTATAAGTATATTTGTTTGTAATATAATTGCATTTACCAAATTGAATTTTGCAGAAATGGCCGTGTCCTGCGCAATGACTCCGGTTTCTCTTCTCAAAAATCCCAGACTCAAATTTTTAATCAACGGAAGCCCTTAGTGTTGTGTCAGAGAAGTGAAACAATTATTGTGTGAACTCTAGACTTCCCCGCTCCCCCACTTCACACCTATTCAAAAAACCAACATTTTTACATACATTACTTCGCCGTTAATAATGTCAATATTATATTCGCATTTTACAAAATTCTCTGTTTCTTGTTCATAATTATCTTTTATTAGTTCTATGTGAAAACCAATTAATAATAAGGCTCAGTGTAATAGTCAAACTCCTCTTACCTCTCGATTGACATACAGTACGGACTTCAAAGCCCACTCTCCCTCCAACGTTAACTTCGCACCACGATTATCAAAATGATCTGTTGAAGTTCAAGAAATTGTTAGATTATGACAAAACCAAACATTGACTGCTGAAAAATCCATTCATTCATTCCAAATCCCATAGTTGTACGAACGCAGAGGGTAAATGGATCTATATTCTACGTGTAGTGTGACATGCCGAAGCTCGTGTTTATTTGCCTTGAAAATCGCATATAATAAATATACTGGGAACAATTTACAAAAATATGGGAAAAAATAGTCCAAAGAAACCAATTCTACACGATTTCAGAATAAAAAACTGAAGGTTCAAATGCCAGCCTTGGGTCAATTACATTGGTAATTGTAATTTCAATTACAAAATACAATTACAATTACGTAACTCTAATTGTAATTGTAATTTATTTATTTTATTTATTTGAACACAAGTATTTCCAACACAAATATAGTACAAAATCAACACTTCATAAACAATTCCCCAACTAAATGGGCAATTATATCGCCATGCAAAGTAAACTCATATCAAAAAAAAATCATACAGCAATTTAGTACGAATTCGATCATCGAACATATATATAACTTGTCAAAGGAGACTTATTCTTTCGTCACACTTCCCTACATACAGTTGAACAAATTTTTTTTCAATTTATAACTTGAGGTCTTGATTTTTGCAAATTAATAAGATGAATTTTTAGTAGACCTTTAAACACTAGGAATGACGACGCTCTCTTCAAGCTTTCGGGTAATGTATTCCACAATCTGACAGAACTATACATAAATGTAGAAAGGCCGAAATGGGAATAATTAATAATTAATTACATCCAAAATTTTGCACGTAATTTGTAATTGTAACTAATTATTTGGAAGATGTTTGTAATTGTAATTGTAATTTGTAATTGAAATTACATTTTTCTCAATTACAATTGTTGACTAGTAAAGATTGAACGAAGTTTTGGATAGTGATAGCAAAGATGTATTTTTAGTGCTGAATAAACGCGAATAAAGTTTATTTGAAATAGTAATTTGTATTGTAATTGTAATTGTAATTGTAATTGAAAATCCAATTACAATTACGTAATTGTAATTGCAATTAATTACTTTCGCAATTTCGCATGTAATTTGTAATTTGTAATTAATTACTTCAAAACTTATAACGTAATTTGTAATTGTAATTCAATTACTATAAGTAGTGAGGGTGTAATTTGTAATATGTAATTAATTACATTTTCAAAGTAATTGACCCAAGCCTGTCAAATGCTTTCTCCACTCCCGCTTCCATGGCAGGAGGCAGTAGAGAAAGTAAACGCACCTGTTATTTTTTTAAAGCTTTCTCAAATTAAATTAATTTGAATACGAGATAGCTGTTTCGAAAAAAAATGGAGAAGAATTGGCGAATTTCACTATAAATAATCGGAATAATAATGATCCTATAATATAAGAACGTCTTTTGATGAACTGATTTATATTACGGGGCAGTCTATCATCTATTAATAGTCAAAATAAAGTTATCGTTTGAATAACATGCACTTCCAAGTTATCGCCACACTCTCGCTCCAACTCTCACTCCCGGCCAGATTACCAAAATAACGCATTGGAATTAAAAAAAAACTCATAATTTTATCATACCAAAAATTGACTGCAGCAAAAATTTAAAATCCAAATTCAGGATTGTAGGTTAAAAAACGATGATTAAATTAGTTCTCCAATTCTGCTTCCTACACTCAGCCACAGTGAATCCCGCCACAATAAACCGCCGAATTGTAGTCAAAATTGTTCTTTGTATATTAATCAAGTTAAAAACGAACGAAGAACTCAAATGCGACTCAAAACTTTTTAGAAGTTATTCTTGGAGTGGTTTTATTTTGATGTTCTCCATTCGAAACCCAAGCACATAATATAGTCATGTCCCCCTAACTAAATAGATAGAAAGGAACTAAAACAAAAGAACACGACCACCTGCTATTTTCCGCGTCACACGAGATTCCTGGGAAACAGAGTCATAAAATGTTATTTTTCTTCTGACCCTCTACTCTGAACCCGAGTCTTTGTTTTAAGACTGCACACCCTGTCATGTTAGACATAGGAAATGTGTCAACCCAAAAAGTGTTGAGATAACAGAATCTCGTACCATATGAAAATAAATCCAACACACAAAATATTATTTCATTTTCTCTCAACTCATGGATGACGTACCGGGTGGTTCATCACTTTTACACGGTGTGACGCCTAGGATCTCCACAAAAGTAATACCTACGCATATTTCTCATTCTATGATACTTTGAATTAAAATCAAACCGAATTGCTCGAATTTAAAATCTCGCAAGATGCTAAATAGAGATCAAAGTGGTCAAAACTAGGACCTAAGTTCCAAGCTTCTGAGTGGATGTCATGAAAGAATTCAATAAATAAATAATATTTTCACGTAATTATTATTTCTTTCTTTTATCTGGTTGTAATTTAATTTACCTTATTGCAGTATTAAGTAAGCTTGTGTTCTATGGAATCGCTCCGATTTGTTTCCTCACGAATTGGACGCAAACTTTTAATAAATAAGCACGTCTACGGCGGTCAAGTTATCAACTGTTTCTCGAAGAAATAAAGATAAAATATAGTATTATGAAGGTGAGATTCCGTTACGCAATGTGCGAGTAAATGTTCGTAATATTTATTACGCTCAGCAATATTGCGAACATTCCGCTTCGCTAGAAATTGCATACATTGCGCGAATTCAAATTATTCCAGAGCTGAGTATGGCGGACCGGATATAAACAAAAACAGTCCGTTCCCACGCGAAAACTAGGTTTTCAAGGGTTGAAACCCCCGTAATCTGTGCACAAGAAGAACCAATCGGTTGATTCTTGATTGCGATGCGCTTGATTGCGGGAGGTATTCCGTTGAGCCATATATAGTGGATCGATATTGCGCAGTGGAATCGTACCTTAACTGTTTGTTGTAATTGAATTTACCTTATTGCAGTATGAAATACCGTAAAATACCGATTACGAACATGGTGCAGAATAGTGACCCGGGCTCGAATCGTCAACCATACCATTGAACTCAATAGAATTTTTTTATGTTTTTGTTCCACTACACCCCTCAGAATAACTGAATTTTTTACTTCAGAGCTCTTCGAGCTCTGAGGGGTGTACTAAACTAACTTGACCCAGGGGGGGGGGGTGTCGTGGGTATACCAACCACACCCTATTTTATCTATGAATTTGTGACTTCTTGTGAACCATCATATTATCTCTCGTCGTGAAACTCCCACCACACTGCTCACAAATGTACGGTTTCTCACTACTGTGACTTGTTGAGTGAACGTTCAACTCTCTGGGTGTTGTCAAACACTTAGCACACTGCTGACATTTATGGGGTTTCACTCCGTTGTGGCGTCGCATGTGAACACTATAAGAACCATTTGTGCTGAAACTCTTGCCACAATGCTCACAAGTGTACGGTTTTTCACCAGTGTGACTTCTAATGTGAACTCTCAAGTTCTTGCTTGTTTTGAAATTCCTAGAACACTGCTCACACTGGAACGGCTTCTCCCCAGTATGATTTCTCATGTGTAAATTCAAAGCACTCTTCGTGGCGAAGGTCTTACCACATTGCTCGCAAGTGTACGGCTTCTCACCAGTGTGACCTCTCATGTGAATTGACAAGTAACCCCCTTGATTGAAACTCTTACCACACTGCTCACAATTGTGCAGCCTTTCTCCAGTATGTGTTCTCATGTACAATAGTCAAATCACTCTTTGCTGGAAAACTTCAATCACACTGGTCACACTTGTAGGGCTTTTCACCGGTGTGACGTCTTATGTGAATAGTAAAAAAAATGACTCTTTTTCTGAAACTTTCACCACATTCCTCGCATTTATGATGTTTCTCCTTCCGGGAAGTCCGCTTTTGACCAGATTTTGGAATAGCGGGTAAACAAAGTGATGAACTGTGATCTGGACCACGCTGACGCTCACTACCACTTTCTAAATCAGACTCATGGGACAACTCAGAACAGTCCATTCTTTCAACACTCTCGACCACGTGACTATTGATTTCTACGCCTGATGTCTGGCCCATCTCAAGAGGGTCAATGCACAGAGGGTCATGGGTAGATTGAGCTGCGGCATGGGTGGCCCTGACGTGTTCACTTAGTTTCCGAATGAACATTTGACATGTCTCACAGTCTCGTTCACAACTAAGAAGGTCAAGGTTGAATCACAGTCCATCAATGCACTAATAAGTCTAGAATCTTTCCATTTGCCATGGGTGAGAAATTGTGCCCATCGAAATGGCTTTTCAGCTCTCCTTCTCGAGGTGGCGCTCGCGACGCTAAGGAGTCAGAATTCAAAACCAGACCCACCAACAAACACAGTTCCAGTCACCAACAATTCATTATTTCAACCAGTTTCTTTATTTTATTCAGTAATGCCCAGTTGTTTTGTATTCGGTTGTACCACCGGTTATCGTAGTGATACTGGTTGTCATTTATTTAGAATCCCAAATAGTACTGGTCAAAAAATTTCCGATCCTAAAGTAGTTGACGCTTGGCTCTCCAAACTGAGTAAAGTACGCAGTGACACGACCTTCGACCCAAGAAATAAGAGTCACCGAATTTGTGCTAAGCATTTTCAAGAAAGTGAACTAGTTAAAGATGACCTTTTTACTATTGACGGTGAAACAGTCAAAATACCGCGTATGAGGTGGAAATTGACGGAAGCTGCAGTTCCTAGTATTTT
>JAQFYE010003950.1:0-14254 GCA_034694305.1 Protaphorura glebata
ATCAGAGCGAAGTCTGTGACAAGACCCAAAGGGTGAAAGTAACCGGACTTTAAACTCTCAATATTTATTTATTTATTAAACAAAACCACGATTTCTTTCTAAACAACAGTTCGGGTCGTCATTTGAACCTCTCGAGTCGGCGGTCTCAGGAATCCAAAACTAGCTGAACTAAAACCATTATAAACTGGAATAGATACTCGCTTCTCATAATTAGGACCAGTTCAAGTAAATACCCTGACCTCCCATACTATTTTTGTCAAGTATTACTACACTCACGGCTACTTTCAGTCAATTTTAAAAGAGGGTAAAATTCAGCTGAAGAAATGCAGATGTAAAAAGTATACAGGACTCCGTCCGGCACCATTATGCACAAATAAAAACAAACACTTGGAGATAACAGTATATGGACTGCCCAGCATTTGTGAAAAGCACTGTAGCTCAAGTCAGACCACAAGTACAAGAAGACGGATTCCCGTCGAAAACCGCTGTCTATAAAATTCGAAATTGTAGATTCTATGGAATGGGTGAGAATATTGACCATAAAGTGTAAGGCTTACGATAATCTAAGAAACTTCATTCTGTCTAATTGCAGTAATGGCAAGTAAAACATTGATTACTACTGTCCAAAAACTGTTAAGCAATACGTGACACGATGACCAACGTTTTTAGCAAGAGAGGTGTATGGAGAAACTAAATTACGTTAAGAAGTAAACAAATGAAAGCCAACATCTACGATAATTCTAATGTCCTCTTTCGTTTTAAAGGATAATATAATTTTCTAAATAACTGACTGTAATATTTTGAATTGTGTATGAAGTGAAACAAACTGAATCGCAAATGAACTTCTTTCTTAAACTGGAGTATTGTTGATTTGGGCTGCGGCCGTGTTAATACAAAAGCGACTATGATGACTATTTTCATCGTGACACAAATAGCACGCCGCCTTCATCAATCGAAGTGAGTGTTCAAGTAAATTTCCGTTTTTATGTTTAAAACTATATCCTGTTAATAAATACTATAAAGAGTTTTACAACTTTGAATGTCCGTAATGAAATAAAACAAAGAATGTTAATCCAAACAACTTTGAACCGAGAAGTTCTAACGAATAAGTACTAATATTTTTTCCATTTGTACTGAGTAGTGACACCGGTGAAGTCGTGTACAGATACGACATATCTTTTGACGGCAGCATTTCAAAGATTTTCCGAAAACAAATTGGAACAAATTAAAGACATTTATTTCACTTTGAAACCTACATTCAACAATTTTTAAATCTTAAAAAGAGCAAAATTATTGGCGGACGCGATCTTATCTCCGAATTATTATAATGGTTGAGGTTTACTCCGAATGGAGTGATAATATGTTTCGGACACTTTTTAAATAGTTACCCGTAAAATCGACCACACTTGACTTTCTTCAGTCACAGCTACCATTGACACACTATAACCGCTCTTTAACAAACGGATGGAGTATAATTAGTTATGTCCATCTTAGATCATACACAAGAAAGAATAGAAAAATTGTTGTATTGTCGAGTAGTCATTTTTCATTTGAACCCACGGCAGGTGCTTCAAACGTGTACGGAACGTAAGACAATTATTGAGGTCATGACCTCACGTGAATAACATGAATGTATGTATATCCGAACAGTAAAGTGTCATGGTGTTGAATTCTATCATCGGGCTCAAGTATTTTGTGGTAAAATCACCAACCAGTAACCTTATGTTACACTCTTCGGATGTGACTATTTTGGAACCAAGTTCGTTTAGTGAAGCCATGAAAGCTCAAGTCCATAGGTTTCTTTTATCCTTTCTATATTCAACTTTATTGATCTGTCGGAGAAAACTGTAGCACAGCCAGCACCAGAGAGTTCAACGCATTTCTGTGGACTAGGATTCTGTCTGCGTCTTCCTCTGTCTGGAATCTGCACAGTATTTTCCCGAACGAGAGTCTAGTCATGGCCAGGCCAACACTTTTTTAATCCACGCGTCAATGGAAACCACCTAACCAGCACTCGAAACTAGCAAAGCTATATATTTGTATTTTTAGCCAGATCAATCCAACTCTTTCAATCACTGTGGAATCCCTTCAATTTCAGTCCACTGTAGCTCAATTTTGAAAACACTGTGTCGGACAGGCTGCGACTAATTTTGATTTATGTACACTACTGTAGGGAAACTTCTCATACTCCCCATTGCATCATGGTCATGGTGGAATAGCCCTTGCTGTCTAACTCTGCTGGGGGTTCGATCCCTCGGCTTAGGATACCTCGCACCATTGCTTCAAAGATGTGTTTCCTTACTAGAGTTTTCCCCCACTAGACGCACATCCCCTAGACTTTTTCAAACACGTAAGCTTGCTTAATTTTTCCTGAATTTAATTCAGGATTTTGGTGTCATCGATAATTTTAACAAATCATAACAAAGTCGAAACATTAATAAAAGTTGATTCCAAATCTACCCAGGCTTATTTAGTTTAACAATAACATTTGACAACAAAAATCTAATTTCTAAGGTCAATAACTTCGCTTCAAGTCGGGAGATAGCAAATAATTCATTTTAAACAATGCCCATAGGATTGCGCTAGTCCTTCATAGTGTGCGAATTTATTATACTAGAATTTTGCAGTTAGAGAGTATAAAACAAAATTTTAAATACTCCAAGTACAGGGTGAAAAGTGAACGGAGACACATTCACCCTATGAACCAGAACTAGATCTTCTATCATGATGTCCGGATTGAACAACTTCTTGTATATTCGGATTCCTCATAAAATTCTAGAAACACAATCCATCCACAAAATTCATAAATTTTAACTTTACAATTGGAACGTTTCCGGGGTCAACGTATACATAAATGCATCTCTTTCATTTCACTTTCATTTCACTTTTTTCAGAGGTGTTCCAATCCCGTTAAAATTTAGCATACACTGTTTAACGATTAATTGAAAATGTCCAGATGAGATTGCATCGTCTGTCTCCAACTTGTCAACGGACGTTTGTCAACTGACTTACACACAAATCATTGGCTGAGGTAGGGATGAGGTCAGAGTTTTGTAATTGCAATTATTAGATGATTTATATAGATCAAAGGATTATTCATCAAAATAAAACCAAACACTGAAAGTCAAAACTTTTAGTATTCGAGCCATGAAAGTGAAGCACAGAAGGTAAGACAGAAAGAGCACACTGGAAAATCTACAATGCATAGATAAGGTTATTGTTCACTGAATCCCCACCAGCAATTCTTTTTCACCGATGCTTTCGCTTAACGAATCTAATATTTACAGTTCAAAGGTAAATACCCTTTATGCTCTAACGACGTATTGTTTTCCACGCTTGAATACACCTGGGATTCAGCTTTGAATCGCGCTTCAATAATTTTTTTTCCAAGATGTTGAATTATAGAAGAAGAGCACCGCACGCAATACATGGCAAAAGTGCTTTCGTTCGATTTGTTTAAACTCGGCTGTGTGGCAAGTCTCAATAACCTTCTGCACAATGTCTGAATGACCCTCAACCATATCCGATGACCTCGTGCAGGTCACCCGAGGTCACAGGACGTCAGAGACTACTTTCCGTTCGATTCTTGTGGAACTCTGCAGATTGTTGGGGCTTATTGGCCTCCTGAAAAATATTTAAATTACCTCAACTCGGTCCGAGCATTACTTCATCTGCTAGAGGTCACCAACAGAAATTAGTCGTGGCCTCTAGCAGGTCAAGAAGTGCTCGGTTCGAGTTAGGGGTAATTTAATTATTGTTTTGGAGGTCAAGATGTATAACACTACCTGGTTTCAACAAATCAAACGGTAAGCACTTTGGCATGTATTACGGGCCATGCTGTCTTACACTTGCGAACCATACGGACACACTTTTGTTTCGTTAAAATAACAATACAAGGTCCCCCATCTGTGCCGATAAATTCACAATTCTTCTATATTTTGTTCTATGTAGTTGTTAAACATTACCTGTATGCCAAGTATGTTAATGTTAAGCATAGCCATACGCAAGTGCGGACGCTTAAAGGCGTCCCTTCGGGACGCCCTTAAAGCATCCTCACGTGCGTGCCATTTCACAATTCCCTTCAAGAAAATCGTTTTAACACGATTGTTCATTTGTTCAATCAGGTTCTGTTTTCCATTCAAAGCTTCTGTACTTAATAACTTGGTTTTATATAAAAATATTTACTAATAATTTAAGAACTCTTTGTTGTAATGTTATTGAACTCTGTAATTGAACTGACTTGAACCGCTCGAACGAATCGACACGACAGAATTGGAAATTCAAAACACAACTACGCTTTGAATCATATTACGGAGGATCTAATGTATGTACAGAAGAAAAGTATTTTGAAGCTTGCCTTAACTAAAATTAATAAATTGTTGTCCGATTTGAATTGAATGAAGTGTTATTCGTGTCACAACATTACCAACATTACATATATGCAACATTAGGGTCAAACTGAACCCCTGCTAGAACGGCACCAGACACACAAAACACAGTACCACAATTCTGACTGTTGACATCAACATGAATTGATTACTCATTAATGAAGACATGACAGAATTGTCTATTCATAAGACTCGGAGGAAAATCCTCCTTCATGTATTTTTCTTCCGAGCTTTAATAATTAAGGGTGTGAGGATTTGATCGTTAATACTCATTTGTCATCCTTGGGCTCTGGCTGCATTCATTTCCATGCGAATGTGAATGCTTGCAGTTCGTAGAATTTTGTACAATGAACCACACAATACAATGGATGAGAAAGAGTGGCGTGCTGCCAGCGTATTTTACCCCATGGAAATTGGGCGGGGCTTTAATGGAACAATTGAGTTTTGATGTGAGAAGTAAGGCAGGTTGTGATGAGAGGTGATGATAATGTTCAACAAAATGAATAATACTGTTTATTTTCTCGGGCGAAGGAAGTAATAATTTCCGGGACCCATAATTCGGGACATGTTCGTATAACCTTAGCCCATGGTACTAACATGTCTAACTTTCACCCAATTCTTACTCAATGTCTGGAAATTAAAATAATAAAATCGTTGGCCGCTGCCCATACTTTCCTAATTCTCACTTGATATTTGTATTAATAAATGGCTATTTATTCCGTGTGGCCAAGCGAGTTGTGATCTTTCGGTCGCGTACGGCAGGTTTATAGTTTACAATTTCATCAAAAGTTCTTCTCACCTTTAAAATTCACTGTATGTAATGCATGCCAAAATAAAATTACGTCTGGGATCTAACTGTCAGTAATTTTAATTCAATGTTTTGACCAAACGTTAGCAAAAGTCGGCTTAAACTCAAATTTTGCACAGTTACTCCATGATCTCGTGAACAGCTCGAGATTCGGGAATGTATATTGGTAACTATCGGTCAATACAAGTAATCCGACCCGGCCTAGATTGACTCCTACCGGCGACCCACGGTATTTTCCTGTGTTTGGAGATTCGATCCATCGTGCAGGCATAGAGGACTTTCTCTAGTACTTTAATTTTTTGAAAACAATTTTCTGGGTTAAAGCTATTTTTCAAAACATTATCAATTGTAGTTATCCAAAAAGTAAGCATTGTAATTTCTATTAAACTACGATACAGTAAATATATATTTTAACATTAATATAACTATTGCAAGGTGTGCCACTAACGCTGTCTGTTTTCATGGTTGGAACGGAATGAACCGGTTTTGAACTCTGCGCTAGTTCTGTTGAAGATAATACTCAGCAGCCCGTAAATACAAAACATAACTGGGTTGAATAGATTTACGTAGTTCATTGAATTCGTACATGGACTATCTCCCAACCAGTCACTAGTTCACGACCACGACCAGACGTGAACCCTCTGATTTCCTGTAAAAGGGATATTCGACGGAGTTTCCGCAATTCTCTACCAGCTAACCCAAATCTCAGTCTCAAGCCCCAGTCGCAGTCTGGTTGGCTTCTTTACAGAATTCTGTAAATTCGCCAAAGGGGTTTATTTGTATATTCAGTCCAACCGTACATAAATACACAATACATTGTAGTCCGCATGTTGCGGTCGAAACTTAATTTTAGGAGATACAAATGTGGTTCCTAAAGTCCGACGTAAATGTCGCACTTGTAAATGCTATCTCGAGTGTCTAGAAAGTAAGACACTCAGGATATTGCGCTCAAAATGTGTGCAAATAAGCATATAAACAGGCAGGACAATTAAAAATAAAACGTATAAGTTCAGGGAGAAATATAAATAATGTAAATGCGTTATTTGACTGCAACATATACGTACTACATTTATTCCACAATCTTTACGACGTGGGAATGGAGATAAATTAGAATCCGTTTTCCAAAAACCGCCCAGGAGGAAACTTCATCTCCTCCTTGCATACTCAAATTCAAGGGGAAATTTTCCCACTAGATACAGAGGCCTTTCACTCGGTGAAAGCTATGGAGCTAATGTGCAACATGTAATTAAGTGTAGCATTAGCATGCGGCATGGAGATGGAAAGCTAAAGCCAACAAGCACAAGCAGGCTCATTTCTATCTAACAAGTAATTTTCCCTATTTTCACTTTCAGATCATCATAATGGGACAAAGACCCGAGTTCGGGTTCTTGAGGAGGAATAGTGAAAGTAAGAGCTACAACTCAACTCCGACGACTCCAAAGTCAACTATTACTTGGGTGGCGATGACGACATGACGGTGAAAGTTGAACTTTGGAGGCGAGTGGCTGCACTGTGAAATGAAATGGAAACAAGAGAAATCGTACTGTACTGTGTGCTTCCTTCAATTTGTGGAAAGTCGGTGAAATAGGAAAAAAAGAAGTGAAAAGCGAAAGTAGTGATGGATTAAATTCAATTCCTAATTTTCACGGCGGAAGTGTGAGGTTTTTCTGTCAATTTTTGGTGATTGTGTGAAAGTGGATTGAATCTTTGTCGAGCAGGAGCAATCCGAAAACTCGAACTGCCTCACAGTGATCTTCTACATGGGGAATAAATTAAGTTGCAATTGCGGGCCGTTGAGTCGGAAACCGTATCGCTATGAAGACACCCCATGGAGTGCTGGGTCAAGTAGTCGAAGTTTTAGCAAACGGGATGGACATCTTTTACGACTTTGGGCTGAAGTATTTCATGTCTCATCCGCTGGCGGAGGGACTGTCAAATGGCAACAGGTCTCTGAAGACCTCGTCCCAGTCAATATCACTTGTGTTCAGGTGAGTCCGGTCAAATTAATACTATTCAATTAATCTCATGCTGGAATTTTTATGACTGCTTTACCTAACACAATTTTCTTCAAAACGAAATTCCAAACTGTTTCTCGGTGATAGCCCTGGGTGTTGAGATTGATTACTCAGAGTATTAAGTCACCAAATTTGTCGATCAGACTAGATGAAAACTACCGTGTGTCCGGACAGCATCGGAAGACCTCCAGAAAAAAGTAAACGAAGACACATTCACCTTATGAACGTCCCGGACCTCTATCTGGATGGTCGGTTGAGATAATTCTTTCGTAATTTGGATTTCTCATTAAAGTCTGGTAACACAATCCATCCGCAGAATCCTAAAACTTTGAACTTCACAGCAAAATTTTTGAAAAGAATTTCAACAGAAAATCGGAGCGTTCGTGGTGTCGTACAAATGAATGTGTCTCCTACCTTCCACTTTTTTAAAGGTGTACCGATCCTGCCCCACATTGTACAAATACAGACATAGTGAACTTCGGGTAATGAGTAATTTCGAACCAAATTGAAATAATTGTACTCCGCTCTTCATGCGAATGGAGGTGGTCCAAGTTAATAAAATAAAATACTAAGTTTTACACAATAAATTGCTTCAGGTTGGAGTCGGAGTTCGAAATCCGCTGCTAAATAGCTAATTTCACAATATTCCATAGATTTAATTAGAGTTCACAACGTACGACAGGAATTACTTTTCCGTCGATTTGATGACTTTGGAGAATGGAATTCGAATTTGAAAAGTCGATACCAAAGCTGTATTTTTTTTACTATTCAAATTTAATTCAAACGACGATAACAATGAAACAACACTTTCTAACTGAATATAACATGGTTTCAATCTCAATTAAATTGTGGGCAAAGCAAATAAAATAGCAAGAACTGGTTCAACGAAACAATAAACACTCATAAACTTACCTAGGTTTGCGATTAAATTATAATTGAACATTATTATTAATTCACTATTAATGTTGAAATTATTAATAAACTGGAAGTAGATGTCAGAAAGATTTTATTCCTCTAAATATTTGATTGGCAAGCACAGTACCAACCCAATCAGGCCATTCTATCTTGTAATTCTAAATCATTTTAACACAATTTTATTTTTAATTCGTTTGCAGTGTTAGAAACTCAAAGAAAAAAAATCAATAACCTGATGCTCTGGATCACAGAATTTGAATAAATGTATTGTTTAAATCGGTGGTCATTTTTGCATTATTTTGTAGAAGTGAATTAAAATTTCTTTGAAAGTTACAAATGCACGTAAAAGAAAGTAATATAATTTCGTTTTTAGTGACGTTCATAGCACGTCTTAATTTTTTAAATATTAGACAGTTTAAAATGGCAACATCACCAACCGAGTTGCCATTCCCCGTCGTTAAATTGGGCGACCTAACATTTTGGACGATTTTTAACTTTATTTAGAAGCTTTACATGGATAATAATTTTACCGAGCCATGGCGTCAGGCTGGGTGGTGTCGTTCGTCTACTTATTTTTGAACCACAATTGGTTGCTTTTGAGAACTTATTCTCCACATCGTAGACAACACAATCTCTACGAATAATACGAATACGCCCAAACGTTCGATCCTGTCTTACAACGAATGTCAATTAATGCATACTTTTCTTAAACTAGTCTAAGTGGGACGCATTTAAGGTTTATGTCTATGTATGAGCTAACTCACACAAACCTAAGACGTAAACCTTATTTTTGTACCAGACAATTTAACAAGTGGACTATAAGATTTGAAGGAACCCCAGAAGAGCATGCGCTTCTAAAAATTAGTAGTCTGAATCAGGATGGTTATACTAAAGTTTTACACTTAAATGAAATCGTTCAATTAAATTAATATCTATACTTTCTGAAAAACATAAATTCTAGGTGTAAAATTTTGAGTGGTCAATATATTCGAAGTCAAAGCCAAACATTTTTCTAAACCTTATTTTATGTACACCACTAACGAGAAGTCCAATTTTTTGAACATTTTACCTACACTGAATTTGTATCTAAAATAAATTCGCCCTCCTAATTATCTTCACAATTAACATCGTGTTTCTGCCATTTAATCTTATGACATCGCTTTTCGTAACTTTAAAACTGACTTTCAATAAAATATTTAGTCCGGAAATTTTTTATATCGGAATGTAAGGAATTTTTCAAATAAAGTTTAGCCGAGTTTGACACTGGGGAGGACATTTTCTGAAAAGGATGACAGTACCGTCCATTGAATTGGTCACTTGCGAATGTTACGTGAAGCTCACCATTTTCTTTTATTCTTGAGTCAGGTTATGGTTTTGCATACTGCTTTAAACAAATCGAGACACGTTAAACTGTATGCGTTCGTATTTTCTTAAAAGGAGACATTCCCACCTAATTCGAAAAAGTGCCGGCAAGACAACGTCCGATAATAGCTTATCGGATCCGATTTCGTAGTTTTAAGAAAGGATGGCTGACTACACTATACAATTTGC
Source organism: Protaphorura glebata (assembly GCA_034694305.1). Taxonomy (NCBI): domain Eukaryota; kingdom Metazoa; phylum Arthropoda; class Collembola; order Poduromorpha; family Onychiuridae; genus Protaphorura; species Protaphorura glebata. The sequence goes on from JAQFYE010003950.1 coordinate 9,678, forward strand.
TTGAATCAGATTTATGACACTGACAAGGATAATAAATATGGAATTATAATGACACCCGCACCCAAATACAAGTACCCAGTACCCCAGCCGTGTTCTGGTACCTTCGATCACCAAATGAAGGGATTCAAGAAACATGTATCGAAAAGATTTAAGAATTGTTATCTTAATTCGAATTTAACTTTTATATTACGATCCTAATCATTTTGGTTGGACTCAATCGGGTAATTCATTTCAGCTTCACAACTATACGCCAGGTATTTCAATTCATTTTCAGAGTTAAATTAAAACATAATTATCAGATACATAGTCACTGAGAGTGTACGGAAGCGTTAGATTTTAGAAAAAATTCCGTTTTATCACAGTTTGTCATCGACATTTTTGTAGTCAACAATGCTGCTGCTCCTGGTAAAAAATGTGTTACAGGAATAAAGATAATGACGAGTTCTAAGAATCAGTGGATAAGATTTTGAACTGACAACATTCTGTATCACTCATTGTGTAGTGTTTGTCGTTTTAAATTTCTTTTAACGAAAGTCGATGTTGAATTGATGCGAAATTGAAGTATGGATGATCTAAAATCAATGACACATCACATTTCAGATATATCTGACATTTTAAATATTAACCTGAATTCTTCATGAGTACCCAGTGGTAATGTTTTTGAGTTTAAAAAATGCTGGATAAAAGAAATTCAACTGTTTCTTTTTTTAAACTAATGAGTACTCAAAATAATATACTCGGCAGCAACTAGCATTATATTTCTTTGCGCCAAGATTTTTCTTTTCTTATGGATTCGAATGGGATTTATTTACTTGTGTTATTCGATGGAGTCTTTTATGGTCTCATATTCGATGTTACACATTTCGAGTCTGGATGGTCTTAATTGACTACATAGCACAAGTAAAAAGAAAGTCGAGAACATACAGATTAATATGCTATGCGAACTTGACGTGGGACTCTGAACTTTTCCTGAAAATTCTTACAAGAATAAATATTTTTTAGAAAATAATTCACTTCCTTGCTGTATGTATATTTTTTAAAGACAACAACAAGACTTCCGACATAAAACTTTTTTGAAATCTCATCGCAATTTTGTAGATTTTAATTAAAAGGTATGGAGGTAATTGTGGGAAATGTGGATTGAGCGATGCCGACAAAAATTACTTCACTTTATCTTATTAATTTATAAAATTTAAAAAGTTATTATAGTGAAATGGGTGAAATGATTTTCCTACGGCTTTTTGTTTTTTAGTAATCTTCCTTGGCTGGAGATAACTAGCGAATTATTTTTATTTGAGTTTTTCTTTTGAACTAATCGTGCTTTATTTATTTATCCAAATTCCAGGATTCCCCTGAGGTCGTATTCCACATCACCGCCTATAACTCCCAAGTCGACAAGATTCTGGACGTCAGACTCGTGCAACCCGGTTTGTCATATCTTTAGAAAAATTGTCAATAACTCACTCTATTATACAAATACGTAATGGCTAATCATATACTCCGTTCTTCAACACAGGAACAAGAATCGGACAAGCGTCGGAATGTTTTGTATACTGGAAAGACCCGGTGACGAGTGATACTTGGGGTCTCAATTTCACATCACCCATTGATGCGAAACAGTTTCGAGAATGTTGTGTAAGTCACCCATCAAAAAGATTATGATAAAATGACAAGGAAATTACTCCCCTTTGGAAACATATAACACTTGGATTGAGTTGTGCTATTTGCGATACCGACTTGAACAATTTCGATCGCCATTCGATCGTATGTTGCAGTCAATATTTCTTGTCGTAGAAAACGTAATTGGCTGAACGCCTTCCATTCTCTATTTTTTACCAGTTTACACATTAATTTGTAGTATAAAGTTAAGGGTCTATCTCGGTCAGTAGTCAATAGAAACTGACCTTCAGATAATTTTATCAGAAATACGTAGCGCTAGGAGAGATTATAAATATAAATTTTAACAGGAGAGTCAATATTCACGTGCAGGAAGTGCTGTTTATGATTGAAGATACGAATAATTCGCTAACGCTTGGTTAGATTGGTGCATTCATCTTTCTCGCATCACCTGGTTCCACTGGAATGGGGCGAAACACTTTAAATTGTCCTATACATTTCAGCCATACTATTACTTTCGCACAGTGAACCGTAACATATGTATACTAAAATTGATGGAACATAACATAAAGTTGAACATGAATGAAAAACGTACGTTATATGGGAAAACCAGCTGTTATCTGAAACGATTCAATACTAATAACGCAATTCACACCTTCTAACCAGGCACAGCAGGCAAGCTGGAGTCTTGCCTTTTGTGTCCTCAAATCCTTTGTGCACCTTATAAATCCTCTTATATTGTCATTCTAATGTACTCTAAATTACTGAGTTTCTAACACCTACGGTGTAACTGTCATAAATACTGGTGTGGTATTTGCCATGTCTAGAAATATTATGATGTTATTTTAGCATAATAATATGGTTTGTCCGGTATACGGAGTGTGATACATTTTGCGCCGCACAAAGGACTCCATTGTCGAATTGTCCAATTGGTAGTGGTTGTCATTGACGTTTTAAAATCTGAACAAGTTTTACTCAAGACGACGATTTTTTACAACAAAACCCGTTTTTCGTGTAAAAGCCGACCGAATAACAAATCTTACCCCCATATTCTTGATTTTATATATTTAAAGTTCAAGTAAGTAATGAAAAATTGGGTCGCTAATTGTTCAAATTTTGCGAAGTCAATATTTAAAAAACGCACCATAATATTGGAATCCCACATTCATTGAGAAAGCCAAAACACACTATTACCTTGTCCTCGTGTACTATCTGTCTACTCAATTTTGACAATATCGGCTGACAAGCAAACTATTTCTTACGTAATGAACAGAGTAAGACGAAAGTTTCTTGTTATAATGATAGAAGCGTAATGTGTATATTTATTTAATAACTCTTACTGAAGTTTATGTTGTGCCGGTATGCAGCCTTATGAATATTAAGTTAAATGTTGAGAAATATAATTGTACTTAGAAGTTTGGATGTATATTTGTTGTAATAAATCAGAGTTTCAAAAATTAACCTGTGGTGAAACTCGCGCTTTTATTTTGCCGCGCAGCGCTACAGATTCGTGAAACATTCCAACCACACGTGTCCAGATAAAATTATGCTGAAACTTACGCAAAGCGCCTAAGATTAACTTTAAGTAATGAAATTATAAAGTAATTTTACCTGCCTGCCGTTACCAATATGCCATTACCAATTTTCATACTTGTATGTTTGAATGCTTTGTAATATCACGTTAATAAAGAAACAAAACCAAACCAAATCGAGAGAACTTCACTTTATGATTAGGACTTTACGCCCGAACATTTTAGCCCGATTTTAATTTTACATAGAAAGTGGTTTCCTGGTACTGGTAAACACAGGAATTGTTAGACCTTTATCAAGAGTTTGCCTTGGACAATCCTTGTAGATATTCAGAGAGCCAAATTCTACAGCCTACTTTTGCCATAAGAACTATGCGATGATCTTTCAAAAGTAAGATCGAATTGGTTCTACTGGATAGTCGGTATATGGCGAACTAACTCATTGACAACTACGATGTGAAAATTCATATTTTCTGTGAATAAATTGGTGGTAAAATAAAATATCAAGGAAGGACATCTCTTAGTTGGGCTTGCGAATAATGTCTGCGATTGTCTTTCGACAGACCGTAAACAATTTTAATTAAACGTATTTTCCCCTTTTTGAGCCATGACATTTTCCATTACACTACACACATTATTGTACGGTCTTAAGTGAGGCAGAGAGTTTTGAAGAGAATTGAGTTCTTCGTCCTGAGTTGCCACTCAATTACATAAGTTTGAAGTTTGAGTCGAGATTTGAATAGGAAGGAAGAATTAGGAGAGAAAGTTTTCAAGTGTCCTTTCGAGTTTTTATTGTGAAGTCTCACCTTATGTAAAGTAAACCTAAATGATATGATATAACCTGGCTGTTTACGTTTACCAATTTCACAGAAAGCACGTACAATTAAAGAATGAATTCCATTTATTCCTTTACTTTGCAATTAACACAAATTATGCTGTTAAGTAACTTAAGTCATATCTTTGTCTATTCAATTTGTTGATCGAAATTTTGAATAATCGCCAAATTCAACTTAATTAGCTTCTACACAAGGAAGCACACATCTAACTGGACTTGGTATCTATCTTGGGTTGTGCGATGTCAGAATTCAGATATCACACAACCTTTGTCAAGTGATGGCTTAGCGTCTATTTTTACGATGGAGGAAGCCCCCAACCCTGATATGCAATTTCAGAGTTCACCATACTTTCAACTTGTTTCTACAGGGTTACGACTTTGGTTAAAGAACAGTGAAATCTCATCATAGCGCAAAGAGTTGTAGCGATAAAAAAATGAAACTCGGCACAGTTGTTCATGCTACGATTACGGACAAACCAGAATTTTTTCCAAATTCAAAAGTGAAAGTGAAATATTAATTTAAACTTTAAAAACGTGAATGGGAAGTTTCCAGAGTTTTCATTTCTTTTAGACCCGTCTCACAGGGGTTAAAAAAA
>JAQFYE010003951.1:0-14251 GCA_034694305.1 Protaphorura glebata
CGTTCACTTTGCTCGCTGGCTCAATAAATTGCAAACCTAACATAAAGTTGAAGTCTTATAACTTCGCCAAACCATGAACAAACAAATGCGCGTCTTTCCGCGAACACCCTGTACATAATGATTTCAGTTTTTGATTTTCCTGGAATTGTAGTAACAAATGCAGTTGTTTACTTTTTCGGGCACAAGTAAATCACAATAGCTTGAAATTGACCTCTGGGGTCAGATTTCATTCTGGTTTTCCGTACATCAGGATATTAGACAGACCATTCGTTTGCATTGCATTTTCATCACGAAAGTTTGGACAAAAGGACACCTTTTTCTGAATATAATTTTATCATATTTACTATTATATTTTACTGTACGTTCCACACTTAAGTTTGTTAAATGCCTTCCTTCCAGCCCTTCAAGTGCAAATAAAAGTGAAGAGAATCTTACGGGTAAATTCGGAGACATATTGCAACAGTGCATAGAATTTGTTTAAAATGCAACCAAATTGGATAGTAATGTTGAAATGTTGAAATAATATTCTCTTTTGACTGTGCATTTTGGCCAAAGAATTCCTTTTGTTCTCACTTTTTTAGATTATAAAATTAAATTCGCTGCACACATAGGATTTTCAAGAAGGGTTTCTCGTTGAGTCCGAAATTCTCTGCAAATTGTATATATCTCACTAGCGAGCGTTTTCCTAGGCTCGGGCCACACGGAGGTAAAAGTTATGTATGTCATACCCTGTAGTATTATTAGCATTCCGAGAATTTAATAAAATCCTGAAGCCTTAATAATAAATTGCAGAGTGAATGCTCATGCTTCTCGCGCTTGACGCTGCATGACGTCCACATAATCTCTGTTTCGAGCATTGTATTGAAGCTGAAGGGGTTTATTGAATATCATCGCTTCGCTATTCGTTTATAATACACAACCACATATAAAAAAGCTTTGGTTTATTTAAGAACAAATCTAACGCATAGCAAACTTTAAGTATCGACGAACACTTCAAACAGACCAGACGATATATAATCAGTTAAACCTGTTCCTGGCGACCGTGTTCAGTTCGACCGGGCCATGAAAATGTGGTCACGTAGTACAGGTCAGCTTTAGGGGATATCGGATATCACATGATAATTAGGATCGTACGACAAAAAGGCCGGTCACCTCGCATGATATTTGGACATTTTGCGGTATGTTAGATGTCCCCTCCACCCAAACCACCATTCAAAATAATTCTGAATTCCTAACATTAACTGACGACACAACATTCTACTTTTAATTGTGTCACAAGAGTCACTTCGAGATGAAATATACGTATGACCAGGTGTGGCAATTAACCGCAAAACTTTCGTCCGATTAGTCACGCAGTTAATATAAAAACTGAACAATCCAGCTAAGATACTGCTACATGATGCTTTTGACCCCTAGAACTATAAAGACTTTACCGAAGCGATCAATTTCAATCTTCCCCAATGTTTGACGTGTCGGGAAAGATTTTAAGACTTTTTTCAAGACTCACCGTGAAATATTAGTAGATGGAATTGACGAAGGGCGTGCTGGGTACAAAAGGTGAAAATCTTGGTTGGTCTTCTTGAAATTGAAAACTTAAAAAGTTAGTTCTGCTTGCTGGTACGGACAAAAGAGAGGATATATAATAAGACGAAGTCACTCTTGGAGGGCCAACTTCATTGAAAAATCATCTGATGGGTTCCTCTGGTAATCAAGCAATGCATTACCTTGCAATGCTTTGACGTTATAAATTACTCATATAAATAATTGTTCTTCTTAAAAAACGAAATTCATTATTTTCCTTTACGCTTTCATTTGAATTGTATTATTAAGATAAAAGCAAGAGTTCTACCGCAAACTTGAATTTTGCTAAATCATCATAATCGTGGAAGAAATGCTGCGTTTCTGTCCCGGACTTTCCAAAATTGAGAGACACCGTGTATATTTGATAAGGAACGAGCGCATTTAGAACATGATTCCGAAAATAATGATTGTAGGAATTTGCATTGTACTCATCTATATGAAGTTTTAATTTCTTACGGGCTAGACCTTTCGTTTGCATGCGTTCATGGATGCTTTCATTGAAATCGGGTACTGAAACGTCTATTTCGAACTGGTTTCTAAATTCTAACAATGAGTTTTACCTTCGAGTTACGACCGTTCTCGTATGAATATTTTTGACTGTAACAATTTCTGGGATCCGCCAATGTCTCTTATGAAGAACGCCTCCGCAATGTCCAAAATGTTGCCAACTTCAATTGGCATTTTTCCGAGAATTTCTAAATTGATGTCTGAGTAAGATGTACTTGCAGCAAGCAATGCAATAGTAAGATTTCTTTGACTTCTTTTCCAAGTTAATTTAATCAAATAAATATTTTTTTCTGTTGGGGATGCGATATACTCACCCGGTCCCATTCCCATTCTTTTTGTGACTGAATTTGCTTCATCATTTTCGTATATTTATCCACCTCATTGTTAAAATGTATCATGTAGCCTCTTTGTATTACACATACATTCGAGAGTCTGGAAAAGACCAATTGTCTCGTTATTCCCATTGTTGTTGACAAGTCCCACCACACAGTTCTCCAAATTTTTTGTGTCTGTTGTACAACTTTGACTTTTTGTTGTACTTACTGAGAATTTGTTCGTTTGTCCTTTAAGCGTATGACTGCCACATTTATAACACAAAATGTGTACATTATTCGGATGAGAATGATTGTTAGGTTCGGGGAGTAGCATTACTGGTGACACTATTTTCTATTAGAGACTAACTAGAACTTTTTTAAAATGTAATGAATAAAATGTCCCAAACTTTATAGTTACAATATTTAATAATGCCTTTGGCAAATAAACGGGTCGAATTTCGATTTTGCTGTAAATTAAGTGAAATTAAGGCAATTGATTTCTCATCTGTGGTTATTAATTAAATACTTCGTCATGTAATCGCGTGTCAAATTTCACATGAATAATGTGAATATTCAATGTAGGTTGTCTCCGTGTATCTATTATGTCAACATTAACAATTAGTTCGAAACTTGGTTCAAAAGTGATCTAGGGTCGCTCACTTTTGCATTGCCGAACAAAATCATAAATATGAATTTCATAAAATCGAACGAGAAGCTGTGACGCAAACTTTTGTTACTTTTGTGTTAATTGTTTGACGTAAAAAATGCAATTAAATCCTCCTGTTCACTAAATATTAATTAGTTTACACAACGCAAGACAATTTTAAGAAGTTTCTCACGCTTATTTTCAAATTAACCACCTGTTTCTTTGTTTATGAATATTCCGTTGCTCATACTCACTAGTTTTACCTTGCCTCTTTTGAAATTAAGTTCCATCTCTTTATGTTATTCAAGGATTCGTTTTTTGTTCAATACAGAATGGAAAATATTAAAAAGAGGCTAACTCTGCTCTGCGTCAGACAATAATATTGTCGACAAAGTTACTCAAGAATATTTTGATTGTAATTTATTTAGTATTTAGCTTCTGCAAAATTTCATCCATTCAATAGGCGCGAATTGAAACAAAAGCAAACTCAAGTTCTTTCGTCTTTTCTGCCAGCAATTTTTGCCATACCCTTTTGGCGTGCACATGCATGCAGAAGCCATTCCAATAATGTAAGTGTATGAATTGTGAAGTAAGCAAAGAATACAGAACAACACCAGCAAGAATTTGTGTGTAGCGTCGGTCGAATACCTCGTATTTGTATTCTTGAACTGCCTTCTAGTAATTGTTACTGGTAGGACATTGAGTTCTCACGAGAAAAGCGAACATCCTTTTCGCGAAGATTAAAGAAATCTCAGAAGTTTTAATTTAAAGGGTTCTTCCCAACCACTTTTATCCAAAGTAAAATCAGTGCTCAGAGGTTCGGGGAGTGTAGTGTGACTAGAGTAGCGAATGCTTAAATGCGTTCTATTTTATTTTACTGACTTTTTAATCATGTATCAAATAACGCAGATAACGAATTAGTATGCCGTGCTATTATTAACATAGCGATGCTAATAACTGAATTAACTGATGACCTGACCTTGACGCATTATTCAGAATGTCTTAGGGGTTGACGGGTTGAGCAAACATGGAGAACGTGAATCTACAATTTTCGTAAACTTTCCGGTTCTTATCCATTACGTAATTTCTATAACCTTCCTTTACTACACATTCTTAGACGACCAAAACTTTCGACTCTAATTACTTGATCGAGAGCCACCTGTTGACCTGTTCATTGTATGTTATTCAATTCACCAAAACAGAAGTTATAAGAGGATAATGTTGTCGTCAAATTTTTTATAAATATTTGTAAACGAAAATGTTTCAGAATAATTAAGAACCCAATCCTGGTAGAACCATAAATTTCTTATCCATGAAACAAAATTGTTGATCGTATCTCATGTAATCTTTTTACTATTTCATTGCCTCGAAGTGGACAGGACTTCCCAGGGTTTTCGAATTTAATTTCCCAGAGAAAATGATTCGAAGTTGCTTCAGAGAGTGCCTTACGCGACGCGTGATCGGCCGGGACTCACACACTAGATATGTCCAACACTCTACCTTGTGCAACAGGTTGTACATGGTAGTCCATAACGTTTTTATTTTTGACCCTCCAGAAGCTCCTTCAGGTGAACCCGGGGATAGTCAGAAAAAAATCAGATTAATTATTGCATAGAGAAATTCGTGTGAGATGCGGATCCCGGAAATCGCTTGACTAGTGCGGAGCACGGATACGAAGGAAAATGGAAATAGCCCGTACTGTTTTTCTGTATACGGTTTCTCGTTTATCTGGCCGACCTCATATTTGGTTAGTACAGGTGGACAACAAATATTGAGCCACCCTGTACAACATTACACTTGTTGCTTACACCATTACCATTAGATCGTTACGTGACCCAACCGAGCGGATGAGTTGATGAAGGGAGGCGATAATTTGCTTTCCCTATCATCCGAAACACTTTTCCCATCGTTTCTTTCTTAAACAAAGGAAATTAGAGGGGACTCCAGGCTCAAATTACAATTTCACACAATATGCCGGACGGACGCAAGAATCGGACGGGCGGACGTGTCGAGTCGAATCATAACAAAAAATAGAAGGATTGACAAAGTGGCGGCATCGTAAAGATGAAACCCTATATTTATCTCCGATATCAAGTTGGTATTTGGTATACGTAACATTATTAATGGGACCACTCTCTGATATTATCATTCTTTTTATACATCGTATGGCAAACAAAATCGCTTTTCTCAGTTAGCCCGTTCAGGTAGAACGTTCCAACGGTTTTAAATAGAGAAATGATTTGATGGAAATCTGGGATTATTTTGTAGCGGATAGCAGTTAAAGACAAGGCACGGGTGCTAATTATTTTTACTAATATAACAAGAAATATCATTTGGAATTCTTATCGTACATAAAAACTGCCAGTCTTTCTACCATTCATAAAATAACACTTTTATGCTTTCATCTCACACATGCAGATGACCAGTTTAATTTTCGTCGAACTGGATTTACAGTACAGTTTGCATAATGATTTCATCTGAATTTATATTTTGGGAAGTAACCACCTGTCGCTGTTGCTTTGGCTGAACTAATTTTCTCTACTACTATTGCAGAACTCAACGTAGAGAGACTTAATGGTGATTTGAAGAATTCATTATGAAATTGACAATACGACTACTGCTCAAGTCACGTTTCCGTTAGAATATGAAAATATTTTTATAGTTTAATTTCGTTTGATCATCATTCATGGCCGGACCGCTGATGATACATTACTTAAATCCTGAGCCTTTCCGTTCTTCGAACCTTATCCGCTCAATCGAATTCATGTCATTTGTGGATTTCCGGTGCGGTGTGGGGGTTGACACGTTGACAGTGACAGTTCCTAATAATTTAATATTTATGAAGCATTGCATATTACATTCACAGATTTTGATTAGCAATAATATCATTTTTGCTAGCATATTCCCGGCTTAAGAGATAAAGCCATTCACGCACGAGTGAACCCCTTAAATTCTCCGGTGCAGTTAGTTTTCAGCAGAGGAAGTTTTCATTTCTTTCATCGCTCTACCACTACCTCTGACTGTTTCTAAAATGACAATTCAATTTGAATTTAATGAGTATTGGAATTCACTGCCAATCCGTAAACTATAATCAGCCAAACCCTTTGTGGAGGTTTTACAGGAATGACCGATTATTCATCTGTTGTACAAGAATTCTTCGTAAAAAATTACATTTGCATTTTGCATTCTGTAGTGTTCCAAGGATCCGGCAAATCATTATTTTAGTATTAGCAATACAAGAAGCCTCATTGACTCATGAATCAAATCTGCAATCGCCTACGGACTTTTAGCCAACGTCACAAACCTTGGTTGTTCCAATACCTTTAATTATTTCGTATACCAATCTCAAGTACCCACCCTAGAGTATGTTGTACTTAATTTTTCGAAAATGCATTACTAAAACAATTTGAAAAAATAATTCTGACATTTTTGTGACACGGCTAATGCTTTTAAAACCCGAATTATGTCAGTTATTTTTTTAATGATATATGATGCAGTGAAGTCAAATTTTTAAGTGAGTTGATCACATAGCCGGCGGATGTAAGCCTGGGCGAGCAATACCTCTGTGAACCATCTTTCCCCACGCCTATTGCACATTACTCATAGCACATATAAACGGCATCAATTTCCCAACAAGATTGTTATTTTCCCCATTCAACCCTAAAGAATGATTTTTTGGGTCTAACATAACTTTACCCTTGGTGCCAAGTGGATCCTTAGAAATACGTTTATTACTTGAAGTAATTCTGAATCCAGTACGTGGAGGTGGAATAATGATATCCTGAAGGCAGAAAACACAGAAAATGAGAGCAGGGCACAAACCCAACACAGGTTAAGCGAACAAAACCCTCAATAACTTGTTAAAAAAATTGTACACACCTTTACTGTTTTCCACACAATTAGATTCCCAGTTTTTCTTACACATGCCGGCATGATTTACATACCTTTTTAATTTGGATAATAATGACACTCCGTACTTTCGGAAACAAGGGTTTTCCTTTGCAACACGCAACAAGGAAAACGCTAGACAGGGCATAAAGAAATACGTCCTGGATTACTAATTTATGAGTGAGCCAGTAAATCATTTGCTTTAATTATTATGGCTTTCTCTTGACTGTTATTATTATTCATGAGCTCGACAAGTATTTACTTCCATACAGTAATTTACTGTAAGTTACAAAACAACAGGTTAGTATTCGTAACCTTATATTGGTTAGCTACGAATGTGCTGCTAAGTATGTGACTACGGAATCGGCCGGGTTAGACGAGACGAAGTTATGTCGAAGAGTTGAGTAATTTACTGATATTGTAAATAGAATCATTTGAATTTCACCATGTAACCTACAAAATAAATTAAAATATATGTATGAAATATAAAAAGATGTACCGTTAATTTACAATGAAGGTGAAACAATGTCGACGTATTTTTCGAAGAGAATTTGCAAATTTTCTGTTTGGCAAAGGGATCGCCCCTAATATTAGGAAAAACATGCGAAAAATACTATTGAAGAGATACCAGCGTAAAGCAATCACCGTACATTGTGTGCCCGAAAGATCTGTCTGTCACCTTGAAGTAAGTATGGTGCTACATACACTTCTTCATATGCTCGATGCATAGTTCGTAAAGTTAATTCAATTGAATTCCATAATTCCAACGAACTGAAGACCAAGTATATCGGGTGATTATATAATAAATTCCAATCGCAAACGATCATTCTCCTAAATCTGAAGTGCTATCTCGTAAAATCTGCAATCATTAAAATTCACTGCAACATGACATATTGACAGTCAAACGACATGAGACAACTCAACCGGTTAATGTGCCCATGTTACCCATAAACATGGCAAACAGGATATTCTGGAATCGAACATTCACATCTTATGAGTGTAACCAAACAAAACAAATCATCAATAAAATATTCAAATTCGAATGTGTTTAGACTTCTTTAAAATTTACGGGAAGGAAACGTGTCTGGAAGACTCTAAATCAGAAATGGGGGGTCGTGTCACTGGAATGGAAATGTTGTCGCATGTTCATGTACCCTATGTATGAATGTAATGTAATCCAATGTTTCTTCACCTTGACTCGATGCGATAAGAGAAAATAAATTCTTAAAAAACTTACCCTTTTTCTTTTCCGCACTTCTGGTCTGGTTCTTGCTTCCTCTGCTAACTGCTAATGCTTTTTCATTTTTTACACCTTATCATGATAACACGTCGAACGAAGCAGAAGAATAACCAGACCAGGGTTTCCTTCCCTAAGCGTCGTTCGTGGTCAAACCCGAATGGATAAAAAAAATACCCCCAGGGGGTTCCCATACAATATTTCCTGGCAAGGAATTGCTTTTTCCCATGCCTTTCCGCCCTGACTTTTCAGTCTCCTGTCATTTATACCCTTTTGTTCAAATCATGTCGAGTCAAACATTGCCATTCCCATTACACTGTACATTTCATTCCTTCACATTCAATTGGCAACGCATAGCAGAGCTGAAAAACAAGTCATAATCGCTAACGTCATCCTCCAGATGTCAAATCTGTTAAAGGCGATGAGCCAAATGCGGTTTTTACCCAGGTTCGCGGTTGTCTCAGGTTTAATTAATTTGAGGCGCCTTTCATCCCAGCTAAACCTCAACTGCACCTCACAAGTCACGAGTCTAACCATAATTTTGGTTGAGATGCGGAAAAAATCACAACAATCTGTATACTTCGAGTTAAACCACATGCCTTTGTCAAATTGTGTGGGCGAAGTTTATTTATAAGTCCGTCGATCTTCAATTTCGTTGTTAGTCGATCATTGTACACTCCGTCTGTTATGGTTATGGTTGCACGCTCAACCCAAACCAAACCCATGAACGATCAGATAATAAAATCAGTAACTTCAGTTTGACAGCTTGGATTAATCAGTAATGTTAATCTAATGTACAGGTGCAGAAAAGGAAGCACACACAGAAGAGTCTGGCGCGCGCTAACGTTCTAGCCTGAAATGCATAGAAATTAAAAGTTCTAAAAATGGAGAAGCATGTCGCAATCGGGAATCAGGCAGTGAAATCCTTGTCGTCCAGAGTGATTCCTGGATTCATGGTTAACTTTAGTTGACCTTTGATCAGGATGTCGGTGTCGACTTTTTTGTTCAGCCAAATCCGACTCTTCTTACAGAAAGTCCGTCGTTAATGTCCAGGCTAAGCAGGTCAACGGTCTGAGTATTGCTCAAGCTGAACGTGGTGGGTTCAAACCTTACCTCACTTGTATCGCGCATAGAATCGAGTTAATTATTGAAAATTTTAAAACCAGCCAACTCGCCACTGACATTGCTTTGTATTGCATATTAAGGTTTGAGTTGTTGCCTTGAAGCTCGGATTTGCTTACCTAACTGAGCTAGTCAGCGTGTCTCCGATCGTTATGTTTTATTCTGTGATAATCGATTCAGTATCAATGAACTTTGGTTTCTTCCATTATGTTCGCGCAACATCATCAACGTTGAAGATCTCTTAAGGGTGACTTCCAAACTTAGAAATTATATAATGCCTGCTGCTTGCTGCTTAAACGTCTGCGCTCAAGTGGCCAGACCAGACAGATAGATTTGGACACGAATGTCTTCGTCTAGTCTATTTATAAACTATGGATGAATTAAGCTTACGCTGAATTATTATTTATGGCTTGAGAATTGATGGGTTTTTTTCAGATAGATTCACATTGTAAGAAATGACAGGTAGTCAGTCAGTCAGTCTTAAGTAACCGTGTGCAAGTAAAAGCATGAGCATTTTATTTTTATCAACATTACAATACAATCGCACTTGCAAAAAAATAAGCAATCAACCTAATACACAAGACACGCAATAGAGAAGTCCACAAAACTTGTAATACTTAGTTTTGTTGGGCGGATTTCCTTCGGAACTCTTTTAAATAAAATATGTACTAAGATGTTACCACCCCCAGTTCAGGAGGTAGGCGAGACTTTTGTAGTTGTGAAACTCTCTATTTTCCAAGTTTATTTTTATGAATAGAGTTTAAGGGGGTGTATGACCTTTTTCGTCAGTGTCATATTCCGCCGTCCTAAATTGTTTGGACCTGAACCTGAGTGATCTCGTGAATTTATATTGTAAAGAAATCAAAAGTCATTAGCTTCTTGCAAAACCTGATCCCAGTCAAAATAATGGATGTTCGTTCTTGCTGAATAAATAAATAACGCCTTCCATTTAGAACTCAGTCTCCGCACTTTTAATTTCATCTTCATCATACTCTTCATTCGAGTCAGCCCTTGTTTTAAATCTGCAAATGTAAACCATGACATGAAATATGATAGAGTGGAAATCTGACGTGTTATTATTGGTTAGGTTGGCAATGTCGTGTAGCGGTAATGGATGTGGACCTAGCGGTAACGTTTCATAGAATTACCTTCTGATTGTGTATGATTAAATAGAGTGACTGCAGATGTTCTTACAATTAGTAAGCTATTTATAAGGTGGACAAGATTCATCTGACTGACTGAAGACTTCAGTTCTGGTCACTTTGTCCACGAAGAACTTGCCTCAGAGCATTGAATTGAATGCGAAAGCTGTACCTGCATATTTGTTTGCAGTTGCACAGGTATAGAAATAAGTGCAGCGTAATGTAACGCAATGTGATTTACCGTTTTATAATTGCAGTCACTCGGTGGTAGTCTCCCACCACAATAAAATATAACTCACAAATGCACAAAAATCACAATGAAAGTTCTGAATATTTTAATTAGAAGTAGACAACTCTATACGGCGATGGTACAGTAGGCATGCTTTTGAGATCCTTGACAAACTTGCCAAAGAGTGCAATGGCGACGCAGCAAAATATTATGATTTAGAAAAAAAACATCGATTTGCTGTACACGCTGCAAAAAATGAAAGCGTGCCTGTAAGTTTTGTGGTAGCATGGGTACCACCAAACTTAATTCATGGTAACGAAAAAACTCAACGAATCGAAACCACCCCAGGTTTAAATGAAATTCGGTTCTGATAAGCAGTCGACCCACAGCCAGGACATGTGATTCAAAATTGTGAACATTTGAAAAATACTGTCCAATGAAATTCGAGCACTTAAGATAGAGAGTATGACGTGCAAATCCACAGGTATAGACATTTGTTGAACTTATTTTTACAAGCTGCAAAGGAATATGTACGATCATAATCATCCTAAGCAATTCGGTTTTTTGATGTAATTTTGATTATAATTTTAACTGGCCATAATTATAAGAATCCTTTAAGGAAGACTGAACATGCTACATACGTAGCTGCATTATCAAAGCTACTAAAATTAAACCTGAGATGATGATTCCAAAAAGTGGCACGACATTCCGAACTAGTTTGTAGTTTGTAATTATTTGTTGTTCAAGGTCTGATTGAAATTATCTTATCTCACTTTCTTGATTGACAACAAGTTCTGTAAACTGAATCAACTTGGTTGAAAGAATAGAGGAAGTAATTATCAACCAAGCAATGAAAAGATCTGTCAAATCTTAATTATTATTAGGGGATTCCCGACGTTTATCATAATCGCTCAACAAAGCAGAACCTACGGTCCAGCTTTTAAATCTTAATACAAGCGCAGTAGTAAGTTTAGTAAGGTGTTAGCTTCAAGGTTTGTATGCAACTGGAGTGCAGTGAGCTCAGACTATTACAAGTTACCACCAGACAGGTGTGGGTGTAACCTAATGTAGAATTTTGACCGATAGCCTTGTCAAAAAAAAGTTTGAAAGATTAGATTATTTGCAATTGCAGAAAGTAATTAAAATGGTTGAGACTAAATGGGAAACGCCTCTTGACCATGTCATTTACAAGTCATTCATATGTTTGGAATGGAAGGTGATTCTCGTAAGATCCTGATCACGGAGTTTTTATTTATTGAACGAGTTCACCCAGAAAGAAAGCAAAGCACTCAACTCACAGAGTAATTTTATTTCATTTTGTCTATCGCAAAAAATTGTAAAGTTTGTCGCAGCTCAAAGTAACACCATTCCCCACCCTCTCCCTATTGTCAGGGATTGATCCTTCGGCCAGATATGATGAAGTGGAAGTTATATTGCGGCTACTGTCTTTACCTATTACCAGGGGTAGATTTTCCATAGACTGAACGTAAAGTTAACTCATTCTGTTGTTTGAAAATGCAAGGTTTTGTATTACCAATGAATCGGTGTAAATCGTTTAATTTTGACTCAGCTTACTAATGAAACTCCTTGATTAAATGTAATTTTGATGAAGCAAACCTTCTTAAGGTTGACATTCAGTTGAACAAAAGTAAGTTAAGTTGAAGAATATCATAGCATTATCATATTTTAAAAATGGTTTGAACGTCCAGAATAAACGCAATGCAATATCCTAAACCACGTTGTTTGTTACTTCCTAAACCAGAGGTATGGGTCTATATGGGTGGACGAATAACTTTTAGTTAACAGCGTCGTTTTGTCGGAAGTAATTAAAACGCTGGTGATATTTGCGTACATTTCGCGGTGCACGTCCTGTACGTGTCTTCCTTTTCCATGTACGGAGGCAATTAGAAATCCTTATGTTAGCTAACAGCTTATGATCCAAGAAACTTAATTGGTACTATCCACACTACTAAATGCATACAGAACATTATATGTATAGTTAATTTCGCTTAAGTGGAATATAATTTTTTAACTAAAGTTTAAAAGGAAGAAGGTGTAGGACATTGCCCTTTAAATAAAAGTGAAGAATATATGTTTATAACATTTATGTAAGAGGTGCAATGAGCTCACATTACATTCATCATCAACCTGAGATTACACGTTATATCATAACGTATTCAGCAATAATAATAATGTTAATAATAATAATATTGCCGGTTCGCTGGATTAAGGAGTTGTAGCATCGGGTGAATATTTTTTACGAGTAAGCTTGTAACGTAATATTCCGAATGGACCTTCCAAGATCCGTCCAAATCCTTGTAAATACTTGTACACCTGGGATAACTCCTTTGACGAATTCATCACTCGTCTTGTCATCCCATCTAATTTATCTGGCTAGATCTTCTCAAGCTCAAATTGCTATGCTATCCTACCACGTAATAACTGATAACGCAAAGATTATAGTTTATGGTGGCTAACACAATCTGTGCAATCTACAAGAAATTACCGAAATTATTCATTTTTATTTTTTATTTTCTGTGGGAAGAAGCCGTTCATCAAAATGCTAGTATTTCTTACAAGTTGTTGGTGACGAACTTTCGAGACGATAGTGGAATGCTCTTTCTGAGATTTTTAAATCGCTTAATACATTCGAATTCATATTTCTATAATTTTAGTGTATTGGTTTGAAAACAATAACGAAAACTACAACAATTTTGGCCGAACGGGTTAACCAAACCTGACAATACAGAGGCATTAACCCGAGAAGGCCTTATGCATATACGCATGAGGAGTTTTTAATTGTAATGTGGAGCACAATAATACATTGAGTAATGCGTACTTACATTGTATTCCTGGTTTAAGGTGGACAGTACACTCAATTTGAAATGCCTTGACAAGTGAATTGAATTGGATTTGGATAATGAATTGACGCGTGCCATTTGCCTCAAACATCTTTCTCGTATATTCTTGTATATAATATGTATATTTGTAACAAAGTATTGCTGGAGTGGTATTTCCCATTGTTAGTCTGAAATTGAATGTCAAATTATTTGAGTAATGTTCGTGCCAGCAATAACTATAAGATCATGACTGCAACCTCATCAACCATTTTGAACTTCATGAGTGCAAAATTTGTACAAAATGATTAACTAAACCCATCATAAGCGTCCTTGGTAAATTCATTGTACTTATAAGATTAGGTGTTCCTTGGCAAATAAGATTTGTCTGGGGTAAGTTATTTTGATTGTGGCAAAACGAAAAATAAATTAAAATACGGTCATCCCTACAATAAAGAGGTGGTCATCTACGATCCAATATTATAGTGCCGATATGCCTTGTTATACCTTGCTAATCGTATCACACCTTGTCTTGCAAACTCGGCCTCTTGGGATTTATTCTCTTCTCTTTGGACTCTGTAATTTGCTGAGCATCCTCAGGAGTATGACAAATAAAGGACCTTACACATTAGGATAGGATTCTCGGCCATGAAGAATGATATTTTGATGCCGTGGTTTTTGTCGAATTTATGAGGAGTACAGAAATAAAAATTATATCATAGTCAAGCTGAGATCCTGCATGTGGTGA
>JAQFYE010003952.1:0-14251 GCA_034694305.1 Protaphorura glebata
TTGTTTGTATTAATGTCCAGACACACTTGATATTACTTGTGCAGATACAGATAATGTCAGATAAAGTTAAAGTACAGAGTGAGTCAGAAGTATCTCCACATAATTGACTTGATACCACGAGTAAACGCCAGACCAAAGTTATTGGAACCCTAAACAAAGGTGCTGAACCCGATTGATGATCAAAGTTTGTTCATTCCCCAATGCCATGTTTCATCATGCAAACGCAAAGTATTGTCATTGCCAATTCTTCATTCTTTCTAAGAAAAAGTGGACAAAAGATGGCAAATGCTTTACTATACCGCCGTAGTAATACTATTGTATTTATGCATTAAACAATCCAAGGATGATCTCATATTATAAAAAAAGATTTTAATTTTCTTCGGAATTAAAGTTTGACTTCCTCAGTTCTCTTGAATGAATAAAGTATTTTCGAATTAAAATGATTTTGTAGAATATGCTGCTCTTCCGATATTTTTTAAAGTAATTACGTTTTAGGAATTCTCCATGAGAACATTTGCTGTTATTGGAATGAATTGAATTGTTTATGCTCCCGTTGGACAAAAGCCGATACATGCCTTCGAGTTCACCATTCCTGAAGCGTCGGCCAATTAGACAGAAACTACAAGCAAAAATGAGATATATATTTATAGGTGGTATTTCGGTGTAGGTGCAATACACAATATAATAATTTATAGATATTCCATACAGGAATGGTGTTGGCAGAAACCTGCTAGAAAATGAGCTATATTTGTTCGCATTTCAGATTTTGCGAGTGACGTCCATTGACACTCCAACCTCATACAAATGCATTACTCGTGTAATTTAGATTTTACATTTAGTTCATTTACCAAAATGTATATGTCACTAATATCTAAGAGACTCCATTATTCTGAAGTAGTGGACTGGTCGATTAAGGATGATGCGTTGTGCTATTGATAATTATCGGATATTTTAATACACACATTGGATGTCCAATGTCAACAACCCGAGCTTAACCCCCATTTTCCCAGTATTGAAATTTAGTTTTCATTTGGTCGAACGAAGGTGCTCGCAGAACAATCTATCACAGAAGAATCTACTTTAAGCCATCGTCCAACATTGTCTTCATCTTCTCGATTAATTCAAATTCTTCCCATACTGAAACAATAAGTTCAATTGTATTTTGCCTGTACACATACAATAAAATTCCCGTTGACCCTATTTCCGTCCAGTGACCCGTTTAGTCATTTCAAAACCTTCAGCTCAAATTTGACATTTATAAACTGAACGAATTGACTTTCAGGTCTGAATTTATATGAATAAAATCAATCTTCACCAGAGAAGTAAAGGTCACATCGATCTGAACAATTAAGTATTGATATCAGAGACCACCTATAGCGTGAATATATTCTGTAACTGTACAAGGAATTTTGAAGTTTGTCGATTAGGAATAGAATCTGTAATAAATAGAACCCAAAGCCTAATAGTATTTGCATGTATAGACATATATGTAAATATTACTTAGATTATTAAGTAATCTTTGGTTGGCATGACGACGCGTCTTTGAATAAACTAATCATGACGTAAACCTGGCCAAACAATTCTGCTTATATCTGAATGAAATAATAGATTTTTTTGACTAAACCAAGGGTTCCAGAATTACCTCGTTGTCGAGTTCTTGCGCCAATGTTAGAAAAATGTCACTGAAATGCTTCGAACGCAGTCTCCTTGACTTCAATATGAGACAATTTCGTTCAGCAGTTGAGGTTAGGTCAAATTAAAAATGCCATAACCAGAATTGATTCTGCCGATGACCTCACAATTTTAAACCAGTATGTAAATTTTGAAACTACATCACATGCAGTCAATTACATACATAGATGTACAGTAGTCATATCCTTTCATACTTTGACATGACAGGAAAGAAAGAAATTATCTCTCTTATCGCTTGGGATGAATAAAACATCAAATTGAAAACACCATTTTCATTTTAAGATTTTCGGTACCACCTGATTAGGGATGGAAAAACTTCATAATCCATCCTCATAATATCCGTTCCAATTTTTTATGTATTCGTGACTTTTGTGTAGCGCGCGAAATAGATTTTACAAAAAGTTGGAATAATTAGCCCAGGCGGAATAATTAGCCCTGCCTACCCTATAATTTATTTTCTGTCAGTAAGTACGGGTGTAAAACTAAGAAAATAAGTCAAGTCGAGTTTACAGAAATGTTTTCCATCATTTCGAAAAACCGAATATAGAAAACCTTTTTAAACCAATCAACGAACTCTATCACAGCAAAGTTCATTCACGTACCGAAAAAACCTTTATTTCATTTTGTCTTTTACTTGTCCTTATTTTATGGTTTCAACTGCTTTGTGTTGTTACTTAAGAAGCAAAAATTTGTGTTAATTAGCCGATTACTAAATAAAATTGCTGGCTAAACAGATTACCTACAGGAAAAGGTCTCGCGGCTATCTCATGTTTATTACGGCTCATAATTATATAACCCAACCGCCATTTTTACTACAATTTGATAAAATTTGAATGTGAGATATTATATTACTACCTTGAGTCATTAATTTGAGAATTCAACGTGAGGTCGTGGCATGGGACCAATCTTTCCATAGGGTCACCATCGTCCACATTATTAGGTTCGTTATGAAATGGACAGATTTGTGGAGCATGCCGATTTTTCCACTGACAGTCAATTTCAATTCTATTTTTTTTTGGAAAACGGTGGATGTGAATATAAAGGGCCAATTCCAAACCTGGTGTTCCATATATCGTCATTAAATAATATACATTAGGTACAAATAGCGCGGTCTAACATTATCACATAATAAGGATGGTTCTCCGCAGCAGGTACTGGCAAAGCTACCTCCAGTGGTAAGAAAAAGCTCAACAAGAAAACATTTTTAAACCAGTCTCAATCACTGCAAGAACAACTGAATCCTTGCATTTCAAATTACGTTATAATTTACATTTGTCTCCAACTTGACATTTTACATTGCTGATAACTATCAAATTAATTTCTTTTGCTAAAACTATGATTTCAACACGTCAAAATCATTGCATTATTAGTTTGAAATGTCTATGAGTTGTGACATTCGAAGTAAAAATTCGTGCTCCAGTAAGTCACCGATTACTAAATGAAATTTTTGGCCGGTTAAATATAACATGCGTGACTTAAATTATACATATTCACATTTGAACCTATAATATTGATTTGATTAATTTGAAAGCCTTTTTATTTTTAATGAATTTTGGCGGCCACTTCGGATTTGGTCACAGAAATTTCACCATAACCCGAAGTGCAAAGGCGATACATCGTATAAGAAGACGAACCAATAATGAACAGACACTTGAGGCACGAGTTCAAAAACTCGAGCCCCAACTCATAATGCAAACAGCTATCCTGGAAGGAATCAGAAGCTGGATTGGAAGCGCACAAAGGTCTTACCACTGGTTGGTGCTGGAACTGGACAGGACCAGTTTACAATGGACGCCTAATTTAATACTTCTGAAAAACGATTGCATCATCTACTCTCGGATAATTTATGTAGTTAAGTAAAGTCGGTGCTTTACCTTTAAGGGCTAGCACACCCGTGAAATGTAATAAAGTAGAGGCAAGCATATCTTGTGCATTTTTTTTGTTGGATCGTCCTTTCCAGTTCGATCGAATTCTTTTCCCAACTTGAATTACGCATAATTAATTAATTAACATTAGAAATTCTTTACTTAAATATTTTCAGTTGATATATTTACACTATAGTTTATTTATTTAGTTAAGTCTTCATTCTTAGTCTTAATTTCTGAGAATAGTGCTATATTAATTTTTGTTAGCTTTAGAGTGGTACTATTATGGAATTAAAACTTGAACTAGAACTTGAGTATGGAAATAATTAATTTAGATTCGGCACGCAGCGCGGTGCTCAGATATGATTAATTAATGCGTGTTAAACAAATCTCGAATTTTGCTTGTCCGTTTCTTACATAGTGTCGTACTTACAATCTAATATTGTTCAATTGTCTAAAATGCACATTATTTCCATATCGTGTATCTTACTTCCGAATTCTGATTTGTGTGAATAAATCTCAACACCATAATTCATGTCTTAAGTATGCGGACAAGAAAGGACTGGTAATTTTGGTAATACAGAGTAATTGAAATGCACAGTAATGATGATCTAGCATCAGCATCTCAGAATATTTTCCGTATAAGGTTGGTAGCTTTCATTTTTTGTAGGACGAGTGCCCCTCGTAGTAGGAATACACCGTTGTTTTTTTAATAAAAAATCATTCAGTTCCAAGTCCAAGGTAATGAACACGGTGAAGCCTTACTACTATATCTTGGATACTTTTCGCTATTATCCCTATTTGAATTCCAATTTGTTTGCTGCCAATATAGCGGCCTTGCTAACAATAAATGGAGTTCCCTTGTCAACCTTTTTTAAATTATAACTTATTATGCGCGATTAAATTTATACTTGACGGCGCTTCAATTACTATTGTCAACTATTTTCATTCGATTTTAACTCAGTTTGGTTTTTCTCTTGAATTATATCGAGAAACTTAGCAACTGCTGTGATCCAAAAATACATGTACAAGTTGAGTCATATTGGTCTCGTGCAAGTCATAGAGGCGCCACTGTTTTTCTTCTTTTCCAAGGATGAAATTCTGCCTCACTTCTCTCCCACTCGTCCGCCTTACGAAGAATAACATTAGAATTTTTTTTTATTCCCGGGGATGGAAACTTATCTAGATTTTTATTTAAACAGTCCAATCCACATGTTTCACTAATTGAGAATATTAATTTATTAACAATCTTTGTTAAACGGCATAAACTTTCGCCGTAAAATTTTTTAAAAGTGAACGTGTTTTCCCATTATGTGCAAGGGGGAAAGAATTCTCTCCCAGACGCGCCGCTCCCGCCCTCCACCAGCCTGAGTTTTTGGCGCTGACCTTTTAGCCTTCACGAGGCCTATACAATCTGCTATACTCCTGTCATTTACAACTGACTCCAGTTGATGGTTAAAATTTAATTTCGCTAAATTATCTGGCGGGTCCGACTGGCGGTCCGGTTCAGGAGGGAAGAAGAAACGACTTAATTGTCCTCTGACTCGAATGTATCCTCGGATGCAGAAACCACACATTTATTGTTAGTTACAAATTGTGGATTTATATGAGCGTTCACTCCTGATGTAAACCAACCGGTTATACCGTCAGTTTGACCCCTGGTAACAATCAAATTGCTTTCCTTTGCTAAAATTGTGACTTGGTGTTCATATTTTTTTTATAGTTTGAACCGATTTATGGTGACACAAGAAGTAAGAATTCATCACCGATTACTAAATCAAATTATCTATTATTAATAGATTTTCATATGGCGTTTTCCATAGTGAAACGTGCTGTCTGCACTGTGTAGAACTTGAAAGTATTTACATATTGGACGATAGCATGCATAACTGAAATTAGACTTATTAACATTTCAGCTTTCAACGTATTTTTAAATTTTAGC
This sequence comes from Protaphorura glebata, assembly GCA_034694305.1. Classification (NCBI taxonomy): domain Eukaryota; kingdom Metazoa; phylum Arthropoda; class Collembola; order Poduromorpha; family Onychiuridae; genus Protaphorura; species Protaphorura glebata. Next base: position 5,500 of record JAQFYE010003952.1, read on the forward strand.
GTACTCTTTGTGACTGCTTCGAAATATATCTCGGCAGTGTACGTGGTGGCTGAAAACCATTAAAGCAGGGTGCGATGATAATTATCAGCTGATAATTATCTTGATAATTATCATGATTTTTAAGGGCTGATAATTATCATGATTTTTATTAAAAAAATCGCAGAAAATTGCGCAGTAAACAGACAAAAATGAATAGGCAAATTTGTCGTTATTCTTTGATGGTGTCGACGACAGGATTACGTTTGAAATGTAACACGTACTACCTTTATTTTTTGGCTTTGCCTATTTGCCGTTACGTGTATATTGCTTTTTCTTCAATACAATTAAATTATTCGCGTGCGAAAATTGAAAAATGACACACGCGTGCAAAAATAATTCAAAAAAATCAAAAAATATGATAATTATCTTGATAAGTATCATGATTTTTAAGTGCCGATAATTATCGTGATTTTTATAATAAAAAATAGCGAGAATTTGCGCAGTACACAGACAACAATGAATAGGCAAATTTGTCGTTCTTCTTTGATGGTGTGGACGACAGGATTACGTTTGAAATGTAAAACGTACTGCCTTTATTTTTTTGGCTTTGCCTATTTACCTTTACGTGTATTTTGCTCTTTTTTTATTACAATTAATTTATGTACGTGTGATAATCGAAAAATGACCCACGTGTGCAAAAATAATTCAGAAAAATCTAAAAATGTGATAATTATCAGATAATTATCATGATTTTTAAAAGTCGAAAATTTCCGATAATTATCGAATAATTATCAAAAATCCGATAATTATCGAATTTTTTGATTTTTATATAAAAATCATGATTTTTTCGAGATTAAAGCCTACTGTCCTTAAAGCACAAACCGGAGATTGAAATTTGAGCATTTCGTTCATTTCTTGTGTGCCTAGTTGCTCATTAGATTAGGATTACACATTAAGAAATTTACGAAATGTATACCGAGTATATTTTCTAGTGGAATGTGGAATAAATAGGTGAGAGCAATTTTAATTCTCTACAAAAGAAAGACAAGCTGCAGCGGTACCCCTAGACACAGCTCGCAGCAGCAATCTTTGCCTAATTAAACCAACTTTTGGTAGTAGATTCTTCTGAAAACCTAACCAGTACGTATAGCAGAGATTGAGGAAAGTTAAATATAAATAAAATTACCATTACCTAAGGATAACATGCGCAAGGTTTTCAGCATACCAATGAAACGCCGCTTGAGAAATTCACAATACTTGCATTAAAGACTGAAAGTTAATACGGGGGCGGGTAGGTTTGTCGTGGAAGTCGTGGGGCGTGAATGTCATCGATTGATTGTTAACATTGTGAATAATTTCGCTAGTACAAAAAATCGGTTATAATCGGTTACACCAGGAATTAAAATCTTTTGAAATATAAACCAAAGATTGATAGACAAATTGAGTTTCGTAGGTCAATTCTTGTCAGCAGTTACACTTCTACGAATTTTAAACTGAAATATACGTTGTACCATCAGTTTAAAATTAAGGTTCCCTGCGCGTTTGAAATTTTCAAAATGTTAAGACTGAAACTGAGAGGTCTAGTATATAAAAGTATGACTCCTGTACTTTCATCTTCTTGTAAATATTTTACAATTTCAATTCTCTCAGCATCCTAAATTACTGAGTCTTCATTCTTAGTATAGTGTATAAAGCATAGTGGTATATTCATTCAAATGAACTTAGAATGGTATTAATATATGGTAAAAATAAATGAGATTTCTCTCGCCGCTAGTTGTCATACCTAATTAATCATAGCGAAGGAGTTATAAGCAAATCTCGAGTTCAACTTTCGGCTACGTATTGTGTTGTACTTTCGATGTAATGTTATTCTATTTATCCAAATGTACGATTGGCCATCCATAGAACAACACTAGACTCTAAAATAAATTATTTACAAAATATATATCTGACGTTCAAATGTTGATAGGTTTGAATGAAAGGAAGTGAACTTTAATCTCTCTTTTGGATCTTGGAAATATCCCTATCGTGATTATAGAAAGCCTGAGAAAACGTCTTGAAAGCAATCTAAATCAGAACGAGTTCCAAAGAAGTGGATCCTTGCAAAGTTCAAAGGCACGCGCCAAACAATACCATTATCCTGAAATTTTCATTTTACTTTATAATTCAAAGTTTCGGGTTTACATTTTACACTGCCGATAACAATCAAATTATTTCCCTTGCTAAAACAAAGATATTTGCGATATTAATATTATTGTTTTATGGTTTGAACTGTCTCTTTGTTGTGACGTACAAAGTCAGAATTCATCGGTAATTCGCCGATTACTAAATAATTTTATTGCTCAATTCAGTTAAATACATCAAAGGTTTCATTCTTCTGACCCATCTGTGGTTTATCGAAAGTCAACATCCTGAACATACGTAACTCAAATTCTTGGCATTACAGCCTTTCATTTGTAAGAAAGTATTTTTAGTTTTAATCTATTATTGGCGGCGGGTTCGGATTAACTTACAGAAATTTCACGAGAACCAAAGATGTAATCCCGAATTGTACGGAGTGGCTCATAACTATAACCCAACGAAACAACATAAGTTGGAGATTGATGCTTAAAAGTGAGATGGGCGTTTAGACATTTTGGGTACTTAACTCGGCTTCGTGGAATGGGATCAACCTGGAGAGGCGTGCCAAATTTTCCATTTCTGCATATCAATTCAAAACTGCACCGAGTGTTTGATCGTTGATTTGAATACTTGGCTAAGTCCTAAATAAAATCCTATACAAATGTATAACTCATATTTGCCGAAATTCATATTCTTCTGAAATTATCGTATTCTAATTGTTTTAATATTTGGATCCGGCAGTCATCAATTTTAATGGCAGCTTCGATTCCCCGATCTGACTTGTGTTGGGTTTCACTTGAAAATATTATTTCCAGACTAAAATACCCTAGTAACATATAAAAATTTGGTTTATGATTTCAATTTATTTTCTTTGCTAGGTGGAAATTACGTAAACTTTTATTATTTATGTGACGTAGTTGTGTTTTATTCTACAGTTTCAGAATTTTTGGCCTCATTGTGTATTCAACGGTAAAGCAAAAAGAGAACAGTTCTGTGGCTTCTGACATCTGTGACCCCGCACAGACGGTCCAGTTGATTGTTTATTCATATGAGTATTCAATTCGAATTTGAATCAAACGAATGTACTATGAGTTTGGCTTCTCTAAGTTACACTAACTTTAAACAAACTTGTCTTTTCAAACGATTTAATTCCCTCCTACGAGTGATAAATGTATTCCGGATTTCATACAGTTTTTGACGCGGCTTGGAATTGAAGGAAATGTACATGCCAAGTTGCTCATTTGACTGTGAATAGATATTAGATTCCGTACAAAATGTATAATTAGCATATTATATCGTGGAATATGGATCGGGCAGGGCAATTCAGTAATTTTTTATTGAATTCCGAGGATCACACCGTTCTAGCAGAATTTATAACTGGATTTCATTTCGTATATATCTTTGATGTGAACTTAAGAAAATGTTTATATCAGATGCCCTACCGATCAAACACCTTCAAATATCAATAAAGCGGGACTGTTCGTGGCTTGATCAAGAGCTGGACATTGCAAAATACTTCGTCGTATGAATTGTAATTCATATGAAAAGTTACAAGTTTTTATATTTTTAGCTCTGTAGATTTCATTGATAATCAATTCCTTTAATGATTGAAAATATGTACAATGCTTTTTGACAAAAATCGGATGTTACGGAAGAATTAAGACTACAAAATTAACCCATTCATTAATTGACATTCGCCGATAGAGATGGTAATGAATACCTGCTTTCATTCATATATGATTGCTTTCCATTTGGTTTGGCCAAGTTGGAACAGTACTAACTAGAAAAGGAGCAACAAATGGAGAAAGAATCACTTCCAAGCAAATTGGTTAGTGCAGGTCCGAGGAATTCATCCCCTACTTATACTTAAATATATCCGGATGCGTCTAGAAAAACACGTTAATAAATTAGTTTTACTTTTCAGGAAAAAATCGGCAGATATTTATCAGTCGAGCTTTCGGATGCACTTTACTTTAGCACTTCAGCACAACGAACAATGAAATGAAATATATTCTCCACATCGTATTTTTTTAATTTATTAATCGACATAAATTAAATGCTGAGACATGCATGCAAATTCTTCACTTTATAACTAAAAATAACAAATCCTTTGGAAATTAACATTTATGTCAAGCTCTGATATTTAGAAAAAGTATATCATTGCAAGTTGAATCAACATCATTCGGTTTTATAAGAAAATCATTCAATCCCACCGACTATACAGTTTTCTCCACCATCCCGCAAACGTCTTTGGAAATTCGATTTCAATTTTATTTGGAAGGCAATGGAGGTGAACTAATGGAGATGTTGTCGTAGGGGTGACGCGGTTTAACTTTGACTCTCCGTTGGCTCTGGTGATTGTGCCTCCAGAGGTAGAAAAAAGCCAAAAGACAAAACCTCCTTAAATCAATCTCAGTCGGTGTGAATCACAACGAACTGAATCCCGGTAAAGTTCACCAAAACACACCATTATCCTCGAATTTCAAATCACACTTTAATTTTTTAATACTCAGTTCGGACCCCGAGTAACAATCAAATTGCTTTCTTTGCTAAAAGTGTGATTTGTTGGTGTTCATATTCTCGTTTTATAGTTTGAACCGATTCATTGTTGGTGACAGACACAATTCGTCACCGATTACTAAATAAAATTGTTGGTCAATTATAATTAGACAGTTCATAGGTTGTCTTCTTTGCATCGTGCTGTGTACACTGTGTACAAATTGAAAGTAAATATTGAACGTTAACATGCGTAACTGAAATTAGACTTATTGGCATTACAGATTTGTAACTTGAAGGCATTTTAACTTTTAGTATATTAGGAAATAAATAACATTTCTACAAAAATGGAATCCGTTCAATCCATTCAAGACACTACTAATTTTTGTATATTCTTGGCGGCGGTTTCGGATTAGGTTACAGAAACCGCGAGAACCAAAGATGTAATACAGTATTGTACGGGTGGCTCATAACCATTTAATCCAACAGAACAACATAAGTTGGAGATTGAAACTTGAAAGTTGGTCCATCAGAGTTCCATCGGGTACTAAAATTGGCCTCGTGGAATGGGACCAACCTGGCCAAAATTTCAATTTCTACATATCAATTCGCCTCAACTGCGCCGAGTTTGTAGATTTGAATACTAGTCTAAGTCATCCATAAAATCCTATATATATGTATAACTCACATTTCCCGAGATTAATATTCTGATATCATATGAGAATTGTTATAATATTTGGATCCGGCAGTCATTAATTTTAATGGCAGTTTCGATTCCCTCGAGCATACTTGTGTTAGGTTTCACTTGAAAATATTATTTCCAGACTGAAATACGCTTAGAGCACCATACAAAAATTTTGTTTATGATTTCAATTAATTTTCTTTGCTAGGTGTATAATGAATGACCTAAAGGGTTAGCCGCATTGGTTATGTAGTCAACTTGGAAGCAAAAAGAGAACAGTTCTCCTGCTTTTGTCATCTGTGACTTCGCACAGACGGTCCAGTTAATATTTGTTGCAAATTGTTTATTCGTCTGAGAATTCATTTCAAATTCGAATCAAACAAATGTACTATGATTTTGGTTTTAGTAATTTGCACTAATTTAAAAAAAACTTACATACTTAAACGGTTTAACTCTCTCCTACAAGATATAGATTAATTCCAGATTTCATATAGTTTTGCACGGCTCTTATAATTGACGTAATATACAGGCCTAGTTGCTCATTTGACTGGAAATGCATATTAGATTATTGACAAAATGTATACTTAGCTTGTTGTATCCTGGAATATAGGCCCGGCAGGGCAAATCAGAAATTTATCGATGAATTCCGTAGATCACACCCTTCTAACATAATTTATAACTGGATTCAATTTCGTATATTTCTTCAATATGAACTTAGAAAAATGTTTACATCATGTCATTGGTAATCTTATTCCAAATTATCAATACTGTTGTTTGTTGTATTGGGACTGTTTGTGGCTTGACAGCGAGCTGTACATTGCAATATACTTCCTCAAATGAATTATAATTTTTCTAGAACTGTTGGGTTATGATAGTTATGAATTAATTCCGCTCGCATTCTAAAGGCTCCACTACCTTTTACAAGGCTACTGCGGACAAATTGTCCACCGGTTACTCTATAAAATGGAAAAAAAGATTTGAATTATTCACCACTTCAGAGTGAAAGTATCAATTCAAATCAATTCGATTTGACTACTGCCGTTAAAATAAATAACTTACATTATTCGGACTTTAGCCTATTCGAATCATTTTTAAAAATCTTGGTTACGGTTAGGTCAAAGAAATTTCAGGAGAACCCAAAAAAATAGTACAAGTTTTTACTCTCTTTACTCTTTTAATCAGTTTGGGTGATTTGTGAACTGGAGTGGCTCGTTGGCATTGCAGGGCCGACACTGGCCTCAGGTAGAAATAGTGTGTAGGGCCGGACATTCTGGGGCGGGGACTTAATTTAATTACATTACATCACTTGCACAGTTTGAGAGGCATTCATTAAGCACACAGTCTCTGGATAACTCGAAAGCGTACAAATAGAATTACTATTGGTGGCACCACCTTTCTGCCCGACCTCTTCTTCTTTTCCAAGCGTGGTAGAAATAGGTCAAAATTGAAACGTGGTATTAATTCACTGTCTCACCTTGCTGAAAATTTATGCGTCAAAATTATCAAGGAAAAAGTGTGGAATGCGACGTAGAAAGGTTATTGACTCTCAAATACCAATAACCGCAAAAAAAAGTTAAGTCGATGGTTAAAACGGGTCAGCTCTATGGCCAAATTAAGGAGGATAATAAGGAACTAGCCCGCAAGTCTAAAAACTTCTTCAAAGGATTTCAACAAGCGCCAAATCAAACGCCAAATGGCATCCGCAATAATCCATTTACTCCGTATATTACGTCGCACGACTTGATAACCATAAAAATTGAATATTGATAATACGTCCAATGCTTACGAAGATGAGAATATGCCAATGAAACGTCGTTTGGGAATTTCACAATATTTCCTTCAAAGATTCAACTTTGCTATAGTTTAAATGAGAGGTAGGAGGTGTACGTACATCATCTGCAAGCGATATGAACTTCACCATAACAAAACACTTCCTTCGTAGATAGGAGGTTGCCTTCCATTGACCGAGAAGCCAGAAAGCGTACATCCAATAATAGGATAGAACTAAGGTTGCCATTTATTTCTAATACAAAAACGGGACGTCCTCTGAAGTCTATTGGATCTACAACAAATTCGGTTTTAAGCCCATTCTATCTACAACGAATTCGGTTTTTCAAGCCCTAAAGAAAGGTCTCGGAGGAATGGGACACCCTGAGAAAGGGCATGCAGCAAGATTCTTCGCCGAGAGCGAATTTTTTTTCGGGATTTCTAAACTATAAGTAGCATGTAAAAGTAGTACTTTTACATGCATGTATGTAAAAGTATAATTTTAATATAGCACGAGTACCAGCAAAAAAAGAACTAGACATTATTGTCAAGCAGCTGAATATCAGTTTTCAGTCAAAATGACCCCGTCAATCCAATCCATTTAACACTAATTGCCGCACATTTTTCTCTTTCATTCCTATTTGCCTTCAAATTATTTTGCTGCGAATTAATAAGTATTTTACAGCATACCTACCTATTATTTTTTCTTGCTAAAATTATTCTTAAAATTACTCTTCGTCCGAATGAAGTTGACTTAATTTCTCACATATTAACACTCAAATTTATCTCGGAGTGTCACCTACTTTCTGCAACTTATTTATATACGATTTTAACTCAAGTTCGGTTTTGTTTTGAAATATGTCAAGGAACTTTACAATCACTACAGCCAAAAATACTTGCACTAGATTGGTCATAGACGCTCTACTTCTCAACTTCTCCCTTCATCTACAGCTGACTCCGGTCGAAAGTTAGAATATAAAAATGAGCTGTACCGTTTGGAAACTAATTTCGCAATTAACCATGCAAATTGCACTTATCGTTTGGGACACTGTAAGTTTATTGAAAGACGTCAGGATTATCTGGTGTGTCAGATTAGTCCGATTCAAAAAGGAAGAAGAAAAGATTACACTTACCTTCTTACTCGATGTCCCCGTTGATGCAGAAACCGCACATTTATTGCTCTTTACAAATTGTGAATTCATATGAAAAATCACTCCGGATTGAGACCACCAGAATACACGGTGTGTTTACACTTTCCTGTTAACTGAATAACATTTTTTCTGGGAATGTTGCCTCTAGTGGTAAGAATATACTGGACAAAACCGTTTTAAAGCATTCCTTCCTGATCAGTGCAAGTTTGTTGTGTCATATAAAGTAAAAATTTGGCAATTCGCCAATGACTAAATTAAATTGTTGGTCAACTAAACAATTTACATTTACAGTTCCTCTACCTTTCTCATCGATATATCCGAGATTTAGCAAAGCCAGAGATGAGAGAAAGGGGAGATTATCCATGGTGTATATTCCAAAGTACTCAAGTTTGCACACTCTGGAAGCAAAGCGCACCGGATATCGTCATGCGTTCATGGGCTCTCTACGTATATTATTACACTTGTCGTGTTGGATGTATTGTTAGGTATAGTGTGTACGTAAGAATGAACTTCCTTATGTGTGCAATGTAATGTAATGCCAATGTCAGTGTTAGTA
>JAQFYE010003953.1:0-14250 GCA_034694305.1 Protaphorura glebata
TGACGTCCAATTCAGCACTATAATATTATGTAAACTGTGCGTGGTTCGGGACTATTTAAATTAATTACGTATGAACTTTTGTAATGACATTCGACATCCGGTTAGGTTACTACACCATAGTTTGCGTTGTTAGTCTATTCCTCCAACTTTTTTGAACTAACGTATTATGACAATTCTGTCTCAAAATTAATTTTAGTACTCACGTCGTTATTTGTCCTAATATTTACAACAGTGAAAACTGAAACTCTTGACCGCATTAAAAGCAAACTAACTGATGTTCAAGAATAGTATTATGTAGTGCCGCAGTCAGTGATTTCTTATGTGCTAGGATAAAATGTAGTCGAAAGAAATTTTGGTTCGCGAGGAAACTACTTTTCATGATTAAGTCGAAATGATCTGGATTAGTATTAGCCATTTCAAGGTAACTTGACAACGCCTTCTTACTAATATGAAGCTCATAGACAGTCAAAGAAACAAAATCGGTGTTATTCCAAAACTGGTGACACTACGCTTATGGATAGCCTACCTCTCCCGTCTTATCGGTTATGACGCCAGCGGGCCAATTACGTCATGACCAAGGATAACTAGTACGGCCAAAACTATCAGGTTGCTGCAGGAATCTAACCATTTTTGTGGTAAATCTAACTTGGAAAATCCTACTTCACTTTTCCTTGGTCACTATTAGCTTACCTGTAGTAGGGAAGCTGTCAAATTATTTTTGAGTTACCTAACGGTGCCCATCTGTTCTTCACATGAAAAGCGGTTTCCTTGTTAAAATTAATGTCAGTCTGGACTGAGTATTGAGTATTGTGTTGAATATATCTAATCAGTCAGAATTCTGTACACTGGTTGAGTATTGAGTAGTTAGTTTAGTTTTAGTTACTTAACAGTTCATCCCCTATTTACTTGGCTCAAAGTCCACTTTTGCATTTTTATATTTGAAGAGTCTACGGTCACGCATTATATTACTACATTATCAAAACCAATATTATTCAAGTGCATGCACACTCAACGCATACAGGGCAGTACGTTCGTACTTTTACTTTTAGGTATGTACGCAACAACTGAATAATTATGACAATGTTAAACAATTTCCTGATGTACTTTAATAAAGTCTTAAGAATTTGCACCACCCTGCGCAAAACGCTTTGTAATGTTCAAATATTTGTTGATCTATGTAGAATACAATTAAGCATTTTGCAATTCATAAAAGAAAGCACAATAAATAAAGGTAACTATTCTAATACTACAAGTCTATCTGGAATGTAAGACAGTAAATTACAATCGAATATGCAAGGTAGTGAAAAAAGGTAAAAAAAAAAAAAAACTTTCATAGACTTTCATAAACTATACCCTGAATAAAAACGATGATTTTCGTATCAGAGTAGAAATTTTAATTCTTCAAACAAAATAAAACGTATACATTCCGTCATTACAGTCAACGTGCCAGCTAAACTTTTAAAACAAAAATGATTAACAATTTCAGAAGATTACTCAAGCAAGAATCGTCGCTAAAATTGAGTGAACATGCACAACAGGTCAAACAAACAAAAATTAAAAGATATCAATCACATCAATGTTTCTAAAAAATAAATAATAGCTAACAACACAAGATAAATGTCTCCAAACTAAAACTGTACGACAGTAATACATTGAAACTTACAGAAATGATTTTCAAACTTTATTTTACAGAATTTCTGGAAAATAATTATTTTATCTTTACGTTCAGTTCAGATGTCGATGTTCGTTCTTCATTTTCTAATCAACGTCGAACAAGATAAGGCGATCCATCCAAACGCTCATGCCTTGAACTATGACATCTGCCGTTCTCTATCTCACGTTCTTCGCCGTATCGTGAAGCATGGTAGTGTTCACGGTATCTCCTCTCAGGTGGTGCCCTGTCCAAAAACGAAGTACTCTGATTAATTGCCGTTCGCCGAAGGGTATCGTCGAACATCACTTATTTTCGTAATGATTTGGTTGGGTTGAGTATCAATTGGAACAGAGCAAATATGCCGAAAGGTTTGGCATTTTGGCCGCTAGAAATATATGGGCCAATTGCACTTTGCAATGTCAAAGATTACGATGACACAAACATGACGTCACAAAAAATATTTGGTCTGTGCATTTCTATCCGCCAAATGGCCGAACTTTTCGGGATGTGACCTTCAGAAAAGGCTGTATGGAATTCTAACAACTCCGTTGAATTCTTAAAAGGTAATTTAAAATGTACCTATCATTTTCATATCTTGGCCTCTCTCGATACTCCCGTCCTCTTTCATCAGCGGGTCTTCGACGGCGGTGGCGGTCACCACTGTACGAACGCTCTCGACGTCTATACGGGCTTCGTGATCGCTTTCGTCCGTGACTTCGATTTTCTCGTTCACGCTCATGACCGACGGATCGATGGAATTCTAAAATTAGAAACATTTTGTAAGAATTGAACCAAATGATAAATAATGCCATAAAATAAGCTGCCACCACTACCACCTTCCATTCCCATCTGAATAGACTTCTGTTCTATTCCACGAAGTGCATCCTCCAAAGAACCGAGCAAAACCTTACAGCGATAACTTTGTGCCACTTTTGAATGTCGAATTAAAGTGATTGCAGTGTGAAGTGTATCCACTGCACTGTCCAAATCCCCTGGAATAATAAAATGGATGTTCACAATAGCAGTAAAACCACAGTTTTTATTTTATTTCTACTTATTGTTGCCCCTTTATTCAACTTTCGTCACGAATAGCAATCCTCATTCCTTTTAATACCAATCTTAACACTGATTCTTCAATTTTTCAAACTCCCTAATAATATTGAAAAAACCAAACTGCATTGGGATTGGTAAGTGAAATGTAAGCTTTCGGAAACTGTGAAATGTGTCCGTGAATAATAATTCTGATATGGTGAAAAATTAGTAAAGACCTCTAAAATTGTCAATAAAAATACTTAAATTAAAGAATTGAAACCTTACCAAGCGCAATATCTGAGCCAGCTCTATTCAGTGCAGATGTAGACACGGCTTGGTTCCGACTCATGACTTCTTCAAACTCAGACTGAGCAACAGAGTTGCCCGGTGGTGGTGTGTCATTCTGATCTCCGAGCTGCTCCATTGCCATTTGCATTTGTCTGGGTGGAGAGTACAATCCTGGTGGATGAAGCTGTAATCAAGAAAATAACAAAGTCAATCAATTGAATTAATCTGTTATAAGTACTTTATTCGCTTCCAAGGAAAGGCAACAAATTTTTGGTCAAATATTTGGAATACAAAATTTGGAACAAAATAATAAGACTCAAAAACCAACCGCATAGATTACATCTTGTTCCTTCAGCACAATTTATGGCCAATAAAATACAAAACAATTTGATTCACTCAATTCACTGATAGAAATTGTTGCAATAAGAACATTTCTGGAAATTCAGACGATATGTTAGTAAAAGTGGGAACAGCTGGCAATGAGGAATAATAATTAATTTTACCTTAGAGCGAAAACCTAAATATTAGTGATCGTGACCAGGACACTTGGAATGAATTGTCCAAAAGTTATAGTCTGATCAGTTCTAAATTTTTATCGTGAGCCTATTGACACTTCGAAAACTTCACTGTTCACTCTGAATGAAATGTCAAGACTGAAACACGTTCGCTGGAGAATTGAATTGTTCTAATGAAAAAATTCTTCCCAAAAAAGCTTCTCGGTTATGAAAGGATATATAAAATAAAGAAGGTCGACAAGAATCAGATCGACGTGTCCTAGAACTCATGAACTAAACTTACAGTTCCTGGTGGAGAATTGAAAGCCGTAGATGACCCTGGCGAAGAATTTAAAGGAGTAGATGTCCCTGATGGCGAATTGAAAGCTCTAGATATCCCTGGTGGAGAATCGAAAGCCGTAGATGACACTGGTGAAGACTTGAACGCTCTAGATGTCCCTGGTGGAGAATTGAAAGCCGTAGACCTCACTGGTGGCGAATTAAAAGTACTTGACGACCTTGGTGGAGAAGTTCTGAGGTTCTGAAGAAACGCTGGATTCATATGGGGACGCGGTGGTAGAAATCCCGGAAACTGTGGCATTGGAACTATAGGACGACATGAAGAATAATATTTCACTCAAAACAGATATGTCAAGTACATTAAGAACAGGAAAAGATTAAAAGGTATTGCCAAAATCCACAAATTAGAAATAGTGTATTACTTGGTGGAGGACGACAAATCCAATCCATGGGTGGAAACATTCCAAGATGATCTAGATTTCCACGAGGCATTTGCCCTCTTCCGTATCCCATTCCAACTTGCGCTGATCCTGGTCCGTACCGCACACCGCCACCATACATCTAAAAATGGCAAGAGAAATATAGGAAATTCAATTCTCCCTAATTTGGCCCGTCACCATTGCCAGTCAGTATTTGTTTCATTGATATTTCCAATTCTTCCATCTCATCGACATAAACTAAGGCACAAAAGTTAAATATTCGTAAAGGTGATAGAACTCGAATTTGAACAAGAAAGATTTAAATGACGTTAACTGGTGCTAAACTATAACACAGCTTTATTTTTTTGACCAAAATTTCGAATTAATTAAACAAATCGCTATCTTTGGCATTTCCGAATTATGATAAGCATTTGAATTACCATCGGATGCGGTGGTATTCCTATTCCTCTTCCATGACGTCCATGTTGAAAGGAAGCCCTTGAGAAGGAATTCTGTGGTGACACCCCACGTGGAGATGGTCCATTAGGTCCACGAGACCAAACACCAGAAGCACCAGCTCCTCTACCCAAATCGTAATTAGGAGGACCCATAGGTGTGTTTGCCGTATTTACATTTCCACCTCGAACAGATGTAGAGGGACCGACAGTTACCCGACTCGTGACTATTGTTTCGATTGCCACCACAACTCCTTGCATTGGCTTGATTCCGTTAGCAGGCTGAGCTGATCTCTGGGTTGCCAAATATTCTAACTGTAATTTGACAAACAGAACGATTTAGGGTATACCGTGCTAAAAGTCGCCGCCGCTGGGATGTACCACAAGACATCAATGTGCGGGATCAGGGAGAGGGAGGTTTCACGCATTTTCATTACTAGGGACTTTTAGTGTGTTTTCCCTTCGGGAAATTTCGTTTCATACGGACCTAGTATAAAGCTAACCTATTCTCCACCTAAATTAGCCATGGTTTACCAAAAGGCAATGTGTTTTTAAACACCAAAGTCTAATATTATCTCATGTTTAGTTTAATGAAATAGAACTCACCTGATTCAGGCAGTTCTTCGTAGCTGGTAAAACTTGTGGAACTTGTCCACGAAGTAATTGCTTGGCCAAACTCTCTTTAATCAGAGTGACTGAAGCCTCCGATCCAACAGTCAGTGTGCAGAAACCTTTGGATAATCCGTTGATTCTACTTTCAAAGAATTTTATGTTCACCAAGTCTGTAACTCCAATTTGAGTCAAAGTTTCCGAAATATCAATGTCAGTTGTCCACTGAAAAATATAAACAAGTCCCGTGATCAATTTAAGTTTTCGACCCTTGGGTATACGCGCACACGCGCTAAACTGGTTCCTCGCCACTGCAGTTTTCCCTCCCCACTAAACTGACCTCATAAGCAAAAGCAAATGACCCATCGGATCACCTAATTAAATATACGTATGTAGACTCTAGACTGTAGATCTTCGTAGTTTGAACTTTCAATACGTCAAATGCAAATTAATTCGTTCTTTCTGTAATTAATTACAAAAGAGAAAAACTTGAAGAAACAAGATCGAGTCTCACCCAAGTCAAATTCCCGACAAAGATTTGATGAGTAGGTTCTGGGCGATGCAGAAAGGAAGATTCGTTGTCACTGTCGTAATCAGCGTCCTTATCAAAACAGATCCTTCCAGATGGACCTGAAATGCGATTCGGTCTTGGCGTATCCTTGTGGGCAAAACCGTATCGTCTGTGTGGCGAAGACGCAGAAGTCAGATCATCATAGACACATGGGGAAAGGCAGTCATTTTCGTCCACCTGTTAAAAGTTAAATATATAAAATTAGACTCCGTGTTAACAACAAATATCAAATCTGGTTGAAAAATAACATTTATAACAAGATACTTTAAATACATCTGAATGTCTGCTGTGAGATAAAAATTACCAGCTTTTTTGAATTTGATTAAATTTTAAAGTGGGGAGAAAAGAAAAGCATAATATCATTTCTGCAGACTAATTTTGACCAAAACCCGCTGAGGGAATAATCTCATGGAATACTCACGGAAGTAGAAAATTGGATAACGGGTCAAAGTCTCGGTTGTCGGTAGGCAGTTCAATAGGTAATATCGTCTTGAATGGATTTGATGCAAACACAACACCCTCGTCACATGTGAGTATAAAATGAAAGAATCAACAATAGGAAGTCCTTCAGTCAGTACATCTAATTCAGTCAGTAAATAATATACGCGCCCGGTCACCGGTCAGAGGTCAAGGGTCACGGAATAGTTCAATTCCTTGGAGCCAATTGTCCTAACAGCTTTTTACTCGACCGGGTTTTCCCTACTACTAGGGGTATACTTACGAGGACCGACGGTAGTTTGAATTCCTCAATGTCGGCGTACAAGTCGATGTCCACACACTGCGGATTTGACGACGACTCTTCGTTCACGGAATTGTCGGACATGGTGAGCTGTGACGTGTTGCGTTGTGAGGTCGACACTGTACACAAAATCACTGATTAAATTGATGGATGATGGGGAGAAACGACGTGCAAAGCAAGAATAACCGACTGACTAATGACAAATGACAAATGATCGAACGAAGCAAAATTTAAAATATCCACTTTCAACCCACGCGCAACGAAAATCATCGAAAGAATTTGCCACCAAGAACACTCAAATTACACAGGGTGGTTCATAACTTTGAGTTTTGTGGTAAAGATTTGGATGCATTCCCTTTTATCCTGTGTTGGAAGTACCCCTAGTAGTGGGAGAAACAGCAACCGCCGAAGGATATTATTCAGAGAGGTAAAAATACTAATCCTTATTGTGTGATACCCGGGACGGTGAAATCTTTAACGGTAATGTAGCCATGACCTCTTAGATGACCGATTTGATGCCAGGTTATATTTAAATTCGATCCATAGTGAGTCATGATCCGACCTCTAATTGAGAACTGTGTTGATCGGGACTTCGCGTCCTATTAAGAATTACCTATCCTATCCTATGACCCGGTTATGTTTGATCCTAAGTTTATATTCGTGGCCAGGTTTCTAATTGATCATTTACGGTATGTAATCTTGCTTTTCCGGCAATTTAATTGTAATATAGTGACACATCCGTTTAATGGCAATGAATTATTTCTAGGGTAGGGTAGGGTAATACGCTCCTCGTTCGAGCGAGTGTGCTAATTAGCCCCGGGGCAACCCTTCCTTACTACATGCATGCTTGCGAGCCTGTGACTCCCAAAGCACGCCCACAAATGGAATTGGGAATAATTAGCACACCGTACGTACGGTGGTTCAGTTTTGCTTAAAGTGCGACATTTAGGTTTTGAGCGGGGCAATGCAAGTGCAATTTGGAATTCAGTCCTACGCCAGTAAACTGATAAAATTCGAATATTTCAAAGTCTAATCTCATAGAAAATCGCACGGAGATAATTTGAGTAAAAATAAATTCACCAAATTTGACCTTTTGACCCCGAAAGTAAAGTGTCAGAATTTTCAATCTTTGGTGCCAAAATTTCAGAAAAATTCAAAAATAGTATAAAAGAGTTCAGTTTAACATTTTAGTTCCGGATATTGTCTCGGACAAAAGTTTGTGCGAAATTTGCGCAAGTCAAGTTTAAGACCCAAAATCAAATTTCAAAAAAAATTTTTTTGCTGGTTGTGCATGGACGAGTGAGCCTCGGGCGGGGAGATTAGGATCGGGTGGGAAAACTGCTTGTCACGGAAAAGGGCTTTCCGGACCACAAAGGGAATCGTTAATCTACGAAACGAAAGGTGTGCTAATTAGCTCCTATATCTGAGAATATTTTTTGCCCAGGATGGAGATAGCGGTGAACACGTGTGCTAATATGCCCCACCCCCTTCACTACACGAGCATGGGTGCGTCATTTCACGGCCACAGACGGCGGATAGGGGTAATTAGCACACTCTACCCTACTACTTCTGACACTTGTACTAGTAATAACCATTGCAGCATAGTAGCACGGAACGGAGATCATTGGGATTGGGATGGGGTTCGATTCCTTCAGCGTGAAATATCTGAGCTCGGCATAATGACACTGTGACGTATTTGCTCTGCTTAAGCTGGGTTTCTTCCTCCTTCGGTTCCTTAAAATCTTTGAAGTGTTCGAATGGGGTTTAGAAAATCGGTTAATACAAGAATACCCGGTGATGGATTTAAGGAATGAACAACGTAGATGAAATATTAAATCGGACATGTGGACTATGATTTGATTCTCCTCGGTAGACGTGTAGTTGTCTTAATCGCAAAGTTATTTTACTGTTTTAAATTGTAAAATGCTATGTTTGGCTGTAATGATTATAGTCTAAAAAATTTACACCATATTGCAATACAATACAGTTCTGTACTTTTATTTTCTGCAAAACTCGTATTTCCTCAAGTGGTGGTAATTCCTAATTGTATATTCCAGTAATTCTAGCTACCCTTGGTATAATCGGTTTCCCTGGTTCTAATAGATCATTTAAGGTATTAAATTAAGGTGTTTCCCTGGTTCTGGTGGTAAATCGAATTGAACGTCGTGGGCACATAGTTATCGGCGACCCTGTATTTCGTCATCGTTGATTCCGCTGAAAGATTCAAAAGCAGTCTGTTCTAGTTGAGTCGTAGTGGAGGACTTATCTCTGACTGAGGTCTCTTTGACCGACCTTGACCTTTGGGTCTTTACGCCAATGTCGTCGTCAGTCTACGTCGGTAATCTTCCTCCTGAGGTTCGAACCAAAGACATCTCGGACGTATTCAGGTGTGCTGGGAAAATCTTAGCTGTGGCAATAACAATTCCAATTGGACATGAACGTCCGCGGCCCTTTGCCTTCATAAGGTTTAGAGACTCACGGTGAGTTCTGAAATGTATATTATCTTACATTCATATCTTTCAGAAAATAAACAAAATAATAAAATAATGTACATTCTATTCTGTATGGTGGTTAAATATCGTAAGCACGTGGACTAACATAACCTAACCTTTGTTCACACTTAAGGGTCACAGGTCAAATTTCTATTTATTAAGTTTATTCAACCAAATAGTTAAGTAGTCCACTTTAAACGAACTTCGGTGAGGTCATAAATTACTTTACCTAACCTAACTTAACCTAGCTCGGGTTTCAATAAGGCTAAGTATTCATTTTCCAGTAGTCTCACCCATACAGCAGAGTCGGTATTACTGACTGAATTATAATCGAACATTGCACCCCGAGCACTCCATCACTGATTATAGTTCTCCGCTCCGGTTTCGGTGATTGATTCGGGTAATTCGGGAAGATTCTAAAGAACGTTACACTTCTTCACGTAAAAATATCACAATAATAAGATCTAAGAAGAATAAGAAGTAAGATAATACTCATGGGTCAAATATCGGAAGTAAATTTTTCGTTGTATATGTTTCAACATTTAGCAAAATTCGCCCTCATCGCATCGTCCTTAATTGATTTTGTTTCCATCATAGGGATGCTGAAAAGGCTGTGGAATTAATGCACGGATTCATGTACAAAGGTTTCCGACTCCGTGTTGCATTCCCCCAGAGATTATCTAGAAGAGGCGTCTCCCAAAGAACTGGATATGTTACTGACGTTCTTCGCACCAACTATCGTGTCCTTGTAACCGGTAAGCTACAAAATACGTATTAATATGCAGTTAGTATCATATTATTCCTTGAATAATACTGCCAAGTTTAGATATGTAAAGGAGAGACTGAATTTGACAACTTTCCCAATTGCTAAACTCATGTATACCGTCGAAATGAAAAAACTGATGAACAATTTTGCAGAATTTGAGTCTCCCAAATTATTAGTTCGACTCCTGTAATCCTGTAGCAACCTTAAGTTTTTCCCTTACCAGTAATGCCTGGTCATGACCTGCTAACGTCATTGCTGGTGCTGTTTCAGATTCAGAGATAGAGAGGACACCGTAAGAAAACTTTTTCACAAGGCGCATTTCTGAAATGTATACGAGCAATATAAATGTTTCGGTTCATAATATAGAAGTATCGGAGTATGCCCCGAATATTTCACCGAATAGCGGATATGCAGTATTCGGCTATTTTAACCCTGCAAAAACCGCGTGCAGCGTGCAGTCTACAATTGTGGACAGACCGGTAAAAATTTAATTTCACCAAGAATATGTAAGCCTATTTGTATGCCCTTCCAGGTATTCCTCAAGAATTTGATTTCCTATCTAATGCTGAAAAAATCAGTCCAAACAACCTTACAGATTTTCTTCTGTGTATTTTTTTCAAAAGTCTTCCAATGCTCTTCTATGTATTTTTTTCTGAATCCACGTGCGTCCACATTTGTGGACACCTCACGCTGTTGCCCATTCTGATCAGCTGATGAGACGAAGTATAAACCATATATGTTTTATTTTATTTGAAATTCAGTCAACGCGGATTACATATCTCAACCATGTCATGTCCACATATGTGGACAGTCATGCCCGTAAGGTTTGTCCACAATTGTGGACGCACGTGGTCACATTATTTTTTTGTGCACCTGGTTCTGGCAGGGTTCAAGTGCAATCGAATACCAGATATTCTCCTATTTACGAATACGAATATTGCACGTAGTGCTGCATGGTAAGAGGCAAAACATTTGTAAGATTTTTGAGGGCGCACTATTTTTTTCTCCTCTGGATCTCTGACCCAGAGCTGTGAAGATCTTCGAAGTATATCGGCAAATTTTAATTTTTGTACTTTGCACACAAAATTCGACCCGAGCTTTACGCTGGAGCGGTAAAATTTTTCTGCGACGGGTTGTCATATTTTGGAAATTCGTAATCTTAATTAATTCGATCTATCCTTGCATTCAGGACTTCCGCCCACTGCGACTTGGCAAGACTTGAAGGATCATGTCCGACGATCTGTAAGGGTTTGTTTCGTGGAATTGTACAATGAGGGCATTGGCGTTGTTGAATTTCTAAGTTCGGAGGACATGAAGTATGCAGTTCGAAAATATGATCGCACAGAATTTGTCTCTACCGAGGTATGTAATCGAATTTATTAAGATGCTTTTCACTGCCAGAAGATATTACTAACTTTCCGAATTCATCAAACACTTATTTAAAAGTCGCCAGTCCTCATAATGTCAATATCAGAGTCACTTGTTGATCCTGGCAAAATCGGAGAATTGTTTCTACGAGGAGCCAGGTCAGAGCAACTTTGTCTTCTATATCTAACTGGACTTCTGAGACTTCCGACTTGTCAAAAACTTCTTCTAGAAGTTCTTGATTGACCGACTGTCCTGGTATTCAATGCGTTTACTGATTAGATTAATGAATTTTATATCAGGTTGGGATAATCAAAATATGTAATCCGACATCTGATATCGTCAAGTCATCTAAGACACAGGATCTTTTCATATTCAAAAATTTGACAGGAGAGTAGAAATCTAAGTTTTTTTTAACAAGTTACTAATTTTGAAAACAGGGCGAGAAGTCGTATATTCGTTTGAAGGAAGAAAGTCGAAGTGCTGAGTACAGGCGTTCTCGTTCTCGGAGTAAATGTTATTCGCCGTCTTACCGTCGTGGTCGAGAGTCCAGGTCAAATTCTTATCGGCGCTGTGACGACAACGTTCGCAGTTCGAGTTCTGACCGCTCGCGTTTCAGATCAAGGTCACCCCCAAGAGGTGGAATCAGACGTTCGCGGGGTGGAATTAAATCGCCGTCGTACCGTCGGGGTCGGGAATCTACAAGTTCAAATTCTTGTTGGCGCTGTGACGGCAACGTTCACAGTTGGATTTCCGACCGTTCGCGATTCAGATCAAGATCACCCCCAAGAGGTGGAATCAGGCATTCTCGAGACAGAATTAATTCACCATCATACCGTCGTGGTCGGGAATCTAGCTCAAATTCTTCTTTGCGTCACCACCGTCGTGTTCGCAGTTCGACTGCTGACCGTTCGAAATCAAAATCTAGATCGGCGAATGATCGTCGTTGATTGTCAGGACTCCATTCTTTTGCCAATTCCTGATTCGATTTAACTACCCGTTATGTATGACCCTATCTTAGACTCTGAATTCTCTGACATTGTTTTCTTCCTTGACATAAATGTATGATTGGATAATTTTCATCGCAGTTAAATCGGGATTGGAAATGACTGTCGTAAATCTTCTAATAGTTACCCGACATATTTTATAAAAATTGGACAGGTCTGGTTTATAAAGGACATGAAATGCATGTTATCCCAAAAATCCCGAGTTCCTCAAACTGGATTGGCTTTAGAAATTCTGACCTGTAGAATTAATTTACTTGTTGACGTAAAAGTATATTGAGACATTGAGACTTAATTGTAAAGTTTGGATCATATTATTGGAGTACAAATGTGTATTGTACAACTGATAGACTCCCGACACCTATTCTTAAGATTAGAAGACCGAAGACCCAGTTTTTGTATCCGAATTCAGGAACTTTTTAATATGCATTCCCTTTAATTTATTTGCAATACACGTCTCATTTCTTCGGAGACAGTCTTGGCATGCCGTTCAGACCTATGACAGCTAGATTTAAAAATGTAAATTCATTGTCAGTATACTTATTTGTTGAAATAAAAATTTCAGCTGTGCATTTAAGGAATATACTCCTTTTATTTTAAAACTTCGAAATCGAGATCATAAAATTCAGGCATACTTGTTTGACCGCGCGTTAAAAAATAGTTGGGATTTTAAGCTCTGGCTATATTTTACAAGTGCTAAGTGATAGGCTGTGTCGACTAATGCTTATCAGTCTGAATCTGAATGAAAGTATTGACCAATGCAAATTGGCTTCTCCAAACGAAATACCGAAAATTAAATTAGGAGTTAATTTAATTTCGCAATGACCATACAGACAAACTAGTAGTTTTGAGAATTATTTTATTCATTGGCCACTTCGAGTCAATTGAACAAAAATAATACAAATCATGTCATGCAAATTGAAGATGACTTCTATAGTTTGACTTAAGACACCCGAATTAATATGTAGTTTTCTGCCAGCCAGTGTGACCACACTGGCTGGCAGAAAATTACATATTAATGTTCACCAACATCCAATCAAGTCGGTCTAAGCCAAACCAACTTAGCTAATTTTGTATTAGATAGATTCATTTGACTTTGATCGAAGTAAAGCAAGTGCAATTTTATTTAATAATTTTTATTGTCAGAAATGAGTACGTTGGAGATAAAATGATAGGAATAAATAGTCCATTATACATAACATATAACGCAAGGGCTACACAGCACGATACATAATTTTGTCCTGTCTTGTAGTGTACTTCCTAGTATTTTTTACTTAAGTCACTTAAGTGTCTTAAGTAAGTCCAGCTCAGTGCTAACTTTTGAAAATAGAACATTTTGCTTTCAAGTCCACAGTTCAAAAAATAGTTTACTTTTTTACAATTCGGCTTTTTCTATATATAAAATAAATATTCAATGTAGTCATCATGTTTGGTGTGGTAAATTGGCAATATCCAAATTTTGATCTTCTGTTCATCAGAGTCACAGTCTCACAGTCAGAGTCAGAGAATTTTTTATTAATGTCATAAAGCTCCATAGCCCAAATAGTTCAGTACAATAACCAAATTGACTTCCATTGGGTGTCACAATATTCCGACAAAAAGCATGCTATTTCGAACAGCTATTTCAAATTGATTAGATAACATAATCACTTAATTAATAAAATCAGATATATAATTTGAAGGGCAATCTTGCGAAAAAACAATCATGACGAAGTCACTATTCCTACACAAGGAATGAGTATTTTTTATGATTAAATAATTTTATACTTTTTTTCCAGTTATAACTGTTTTTTTTTGCTTTTCAAATTATAAGTGCTTTAAGGGTGCACGCTCTGGACCTTAAGTTCACACTGAGCGTACAAACGAATATTTCGTTTTAAAATTTGAGAAATTATTTTTTCGAAGAAAATGAAGCTTCAGTGAAAATTTTAGAAGAATCCATTTGAGGATGTCGAAGATAAATCGACCCGTGTCGATAAGTCTCCATTTACTGCCCATGCCTATAACAAGGGGACTCTAATGAGACTTTTCGACACGGGTCGATTTATCTAAGACATCCTCA
>JAQFYE010003954.1:0-14249 GCA_034694305.1 Protaphorura glebata
TTGTTTTGATTTTGTGCGATTTTGATGAGTTGAAGAACTAGCGGCAGAGTATTTGCCGGCGATACACGTGAGTTTTTCCCGTCCGTTCCAATTTTTTTTATGACATTGGGTATAGTGAGTAACGGAATTTACAAAAAGTGGAAATAATGAGCCCGGTGGGAATAATTAGCCCTGCCTACCCTAACGTGTCGAAGAGTCCTTTTTCCTTTTCCGTACAACCCAGTTGTCTTTTCCCCTAGGAAATCTCAATTTCTAAGAAAACCATATTAGATACCATGTGACAACAAACATGATTCACCCTGGGGTTAAGTTTTTACCCATACTACCCTCGGAGATTTTAATTTTGATGACAATTGAAATCGAAACCCTAAATCATTGCTTTAACTTTTATTTCTTCCGTTTCCAAACAGCATGCAAGGAAAACTTAAAGCAATGGAGCTAACAGATAGAGACAGATGACGTACAATTTTAATGACTGTACGACTTGTAAAATTACTGTAGAAACATGAGACATAGGCCTGTGTCTACTTACGCAACTTTACTACCCATATTTTATATAATTTGGTCTACCTCCATCATCAACATTGAGATTGTTTTGTTAGCAATGATTTCTAAACATGGAAACACGTTCGTTTCAAACTTGAAAAATTCACCAACCAAAATGGTGATAGATTTCAACGCTCGCCACTCCTTTCCCAGATATGATCCTCTTGGTAGTGTGTTCTTGATCATCACGAATTTCTCTGAACTTTGGCACAACCCGGACATTGTATTAAGAAATATGAACTGTATCACCAAAAAACAAAAACAGGTAACACAAACAATGGCATAAATAGATATCTCATTTTCAACCGAGGAGGAACATCTGAAAACAGCAAAACACAGGAGTACAGAGGTCAAGAATAATACGACAGGAAAAAGTAGGTCCAAGATGTTCTTGTTCATCTCTTTGTACGCCACTCTCAACATCTGGTATCCCTTGTAACGCATGAGCTCATCTCTCAAATTCTTGTATCGCCGCAATGTAGGCCGACTGTTATTCTCGGCGTCTGGATTTATCATCTTCCTGTTAAATCAAATTCACATAAATCACAACATTTTGTTCAATTTTTTCGACGACGACCGCTGACATGTTATGCGGTGAAGTCTAAAAGTTTTTTTGAATGAAAGTGGCTGGAACGTGGAATAGACGAATGAAATTGGTCCATCTTCTTCCCGCCACTATCCTTCAAAAATAGTAACGAGGGTCTGCAAAACCTTTAGACCTCACTGTATAATTGGGCATGATACGGAAATCGTAATAAAATATCTTACGCGGAAGCTGATATCAGAGAATCCAAGGTGGCCAGGTACAAAAAAAGAACCACAATGTGGAGGCAGAACACTGTGGCAAGGTAAAAGTCCGTTGTCGCATTGAGGAGTCCAAGAACCACAAGGATCCAAGTTGATTCAAGAGTTGGATAGACCATTCTCAAACTGTGCGTATCAATGAACGGTGCGAATATTCCCAGGAACATAGTGATGTTGATGATAAGATTCAGTGCGTTTAGTACCTTTCCAGTTTGTGCAAGGCTGTGCGTTGTTTCTGGATCTACGAGCGTTACAACAAATATCAGAAGCTCTGTTTCATTAAGTGTTTTCAAATATATGTAAGTGTACCTGTTAAGGTGGTTGTCAGTCGTAGAACCTGATTGATGAACGCAATCATCTCCTTCCCACGCAATAAGTTTCCAACGGAAAATCCCACGGTGCATACATTTATCAGGATCAGATACAGATGAACCAAAGTCTGTTTAAATGTGAACTGACCCAACCATCCCCCATAATGCAAGAAATAAACAGACAGCATGAACCTGTATGTTGTATCCAAGCAGACATGGAAGACAAATCTTATGCGATGGGATGTTCTCTTAGTTTCGGTAATAACGTTGTTTGCTTCATCCCATTCAAACGGTAATATTTTAAAGCGTGCGCCCAAGCGTATGATCCTTCTCAAAAGATTTGACCAAACCAGATCAGCTGCAACTGGATTCTGCTTCTTCGAATTTTTCCATCGACGGATACGGTTCATTTTGTAGTTTGGTGATTTTGCTTGTGTGTAAAATCTTGAAGTATTCTCGTCAGTCGACGTGACGTGTGCCAGTTCTGGCACACGTATTGCAACTAACGTCTGCCACCAATGTCCGTTCTGGGTAAAAGTGAAAAGCTCGACAAAATATTTGCAGACCAGACTTGTGCACTCAAAGTGCTCGATTGATTTGAACTTTAAAAATCGACAATGCCTTCTCTAGTTTAGTCCATAAGTCGTCGAAGGATTGGCTGAAGTTGGGAACTCAAAGTTTATTTTTAAAAATATATGTCCACGTATATTTAATTGCATGGCCTTAACTAAATGTCGAAATTCATTCTGTATAAATATATGCTAAATGTTTTCGCAAGGCACTTATATTTATTGACGTTGGAAGACCCGGCCGTGGATATGAGCATCGCTTTAAATAGCAATACATTAGACAATTTTTGCTAAATATTATATTATAAGAAACACAAGTTTTCAATTACTCGGCAGCTACTGGGAAAGCGCCTACCCTGCAACAAAAGAAGGAGACCTTCAAAATCGGAAGCCAATATTATTCAAACTCAATAACATGGTAATCTTACCATGGTAGGTAGTTGCAGTTAGTCAATTTTTCAAACATTTTAAAGCTTTTCTTAAGAGCATTTATCCAAGGTTTCATACTGCTGAAAGAATAAGCGTAGCAATAATGTATGTTCTATGCTGGCAGTTTGGCACTTTTCTATCCAAGTTGTTGAAATTCCTACCAAAATATTTAGTACTAACAGTTAAGCAACAATATTACACAATCAATTCCAATATTTTTATATGTGTAATTCCTTCTGAAATAGTGGTTGCAGTTGCAGATTTTAGTACACGGTCTTTTATATTAAATTAGAACGTGAATGTAATTTCTATTAGGAAAAATAAATACATAGAGGCTACTCCTGCCGTTGCCTAAGATTTACTCCATTTTGTGTGACCTCTGATCATTTTTGTATTTTCGAAACACTCGGTATCCAAAGTGCATAAATAATAAGGTGTCCGCGGCTCGGCGCCTAATAATATACATACAAGATAGAGGCGCAGTGCGCTTGCACTCCTTTGGCAACGAAGGCCTAAGCAATTTTATTTTAACCTTACCAAGATAGACGGGTATGTCTAGACGTTCGGTTTAAGTACGGATTTGACATAATTATAATTTCGAAAGCAGACACAAAAATTGTTTAACAATCCAGAGATGTCAAATTCCCTGGCGTTTAGTCTGATCAGCATCGTTAACTTCATGTAAAATTAAACAGCAGCCGTTATCCTGATTCGAAGAGTCTTTGATATTTTAATTTGAATAATTCGAAAAAATTCATAAATAGGAAAAAAGTTTACCCACCATGAAAAACGAATAATTCTTTTTCTGATTATCTAATAATAGAATATTAGTTACATTTTCATATTTCCGTGTATACCATTCATTGAATAATACATATATTTATATCGAACAACTGACGTATGAAAGTATTCAAACTATGACTAGCTGGATAAAGCTAGCAAAGTGACATAACTCGAACATTTTTCGATTTCAGAAACTTTCAGAAACAGATTTCAAAAAATAAAAGTACTAGATCATTATAGTAAATCAAGAAAGCGCTACAACTAAAATATAACTTAACAAAACCAAACGGACTTTTACTATAAAGAATACAGAGTACTACTGGTCAAATGAAATCAAACTAATTTAAATACTTTTCACCGACAAATGTATAGCGTTCTAACCAAAATACATTCGAATCAAATCAGTCATATCTGTGAGAGTATTCAAACAAATATTTCTTTTATAATGTAGCTAACGCCACATAATCACAGGTCTCATTGAACAATTGTCAATGAGCCAAATGCCAGTTGCGTGCGATAAACAAAGAATTCACTGACCCTACAGGAGAGTATTAGTGACTTAAACTCTTTCCTCTACTAGAGGAAAGAAATGACTTATCACCCAGATGATATGCTGTTGCAGGGAACCTTATGAAATGTTTTCTTTTCTTATGCATGTCATTTGTAGTATTATTGTCGAACGAATTATTCCTACTTACTGCGATAAAATCTTTGCTGCGCACCTGCGTATGACTCTGCTAGTAGTCAGTCGAAGTAAACGACCTGCCCGCCGTCCTAATAACAGAGCTATTGGGGGGCTTCGTTGTCTAGGGCTTCCCCGCTAGTCCACTTGTGTATTCCTCGATGGCAATACCGCGTAGCAGTGGATTGTCGGTAATCAATATCGTATTGTGACGAGATTATTAATGGTGTATATTTTAGTACTATCGTTTGTCCTTAGCAAATGAATGCATTTGAAACACAATGGGAGGTCAATCAAAACTTATATTACCTATTACCCATATTTTTGCGACACGCGGTACAATCGAGCGCTTTCATAATTATGCAACCGAGTACTACTGGATACTTTCATTTGAAAGCAATAAGTCTATACGTATCATGAGACGCCGTAGTGATTGATCACCTAAAATCTCTAAAAAATCACTTTTTTTAACACACGGAGCATGTAATCTCATTTGATTACACTGGAAGCAAAATCGATTCTGCTGCCAATTCTATGTGGCTATAAACATTTTTGAATTTAACGTTATTGGGTGGATACCCATAACAATCATGGAAGAGAATTTCCGGAAAATTCCCGGAAATATTGCAGGGAACGTATTTTATATTCCCGTGGGAATTTGTTTTTAAAAATTTGAAAAAAAACGTTCACCAAACAACTAGAAGTACTTCAGTGCAATAAAAATCGAATTTTCACTTCAATCTTCCAGCGATATTTACGCTAAAATTAGTAGCGTCCTGTATTCTTGTATGTGACTGTAATCGATGGATAGGTGTCACCGTCTCTCGTCAACACTTGCCAAGCATACGTCGGCAGTCGATCTAATGCCTATTGTAATTTATATGTCCAAGTCACATTTTAAGTTAACGTTAAGAAAGTACGAATCATAGCGTGCCTGCCAAGACTGACATCCAATCATCTTATTGCATTATGGCATCCCTTTAGTCAGTTTTTGTCAAAATTCACCCTTGCAAATGAAGTACTGCTTTTCACCTATCCTCCATGGTTAACGAAGTTCCTCTGAGAGTTGAGGAATCATGGGTTAAGTTGTATGCCAAATTTTTCATTTTTCATTTCACGTCAATACTGGGAGGTACCCATTGTGTAGACACAGTACAAAGAATTTTAGGCAAAACTTCGAAAAAAAATTTTGCCGTGAAGATTTTGATTGGACATGTTAATGAACTTGAGGCAACTCAAAATATTGACGGAAATTCTATTTTCGAACTTCTCTGTGATTCATCTAATGGGTGCCTGTCAATATTGACGTGGAATGAAAAATTTGACATGCGTTTTAGCCTATGGTTTTTGAACTTTCACATGGGTAAGGAATTGTTTTAACCAAAGTTTTGGAAACAGATGAAAAAAAAGTACTTCACGGATTTGAGAATGGGATGTCGATGCATGAGACATGTGATGACTTCTTTGCAAGATCGTTCACACTTGAAAGATTATTAGCTGACAGTAAGAAATTTCAAGACATATTTTTTAACACTGGAATAGTATCTTTCGTTGATCTCACTTTCTATAGGGTATAAATGTACGATTTTCGCTATTATGAGAATTTCTGGGAATATTCCCCGCAAAAATCCCGAGTAAATTGCCAAAAGTAAAATTCTTGGGAATTTTACAACCCTACCTGTGGCATCGAAGTCTTCAATTTTATTTTTGCCGTACCAAGATAGACGGGTATGCTAAGACGTTCGGCACGAATACGGATTTTGATAAAATTGTAAATTCGAAAGAACACAATAAAAGTTGCTTAGCAGTCCAGAGATATCAGATTTCCTGGCGTTGAGTCTGATCGTCAATCATTTAGTTCATATAAAATCAAACAGCAACGAGTTCCTAATTTCTTTTTTTCAGTTTTTGATATTTTATTTTGAATAATTCGGAAAGAAAATTATAAATAGGAAAGAATTGATTCAACATGAACTAAGACTAATTAATTTTCCGATTAACTAATAATGGAATATTATAGGCATTTTTTAATACTTCCATACTGTCAGATGTACCTAGTAAATGTAATGCATGTTAGGTAATGAGAATGTAATGTTTGTGTTGTATTGGTTTGGAAGGTCAAGGGATGCGTATGAGAGCAGACTGGACATTCACGTTCGAGTCTTGGAACCAGGAACATTACCCTGGAATAACGTTTTGCGAGGAGTTGAGAGTTTGAGATTTCCAGTACGAGTTTAGAGTTTTTGAGTCGACAATTAATTATTATTTTACTTAATTACCTTTCACAAATAATTAGCAGTTATTAGGCAGTGTTACACTTGGTAGGGAAATAAAACCCCTAGACTTAAATGATTGTGTGAGATCTAAAACTGTCTTTTGTGTTCTTATTTGTGTCTGTGTTTAATTTGGACATCGTGTGTGAGACATTTGCGTTGGGACTAATTGAACGTGTGAGGTGTGACTTTTGGGAATAAGGGATTGACGGTTCAATCCAGCACGCACATCTTATAATACATAATATGTCATTTATTTAAAAATACATATATCTCTAAAGAACAACTGACGTGTGATCTGTATTATTATGTAGTCCAACCATGACTAGCTGGATACCAAGTGACATAATTTGCATATCAGCATCATATTACATTTAGTTACACGTTTCCCCGTGCTTTGCAGGAAAGTTTAAATTTTCAACCGCCTTCTTCGATGCCTCTGCGGTACACGTGTCTGCTAAGCGTTCACATTTTTTAACTGATTGATGTACAAGCACTAGAAGTATTAGACTTTTACGCTAAATCAAAAAAGCGCTACAATCTCACACAACTTGAAAACCACACAGACTTCTAATATAAGGATTATATTTTGACGACTATCACGCACAAATGTATAGCCATCTACAAAGAAAGATTCAAATCATTCACATATGAGCATTCAAACAAGTATTTCATTTATAATGTGCTAACGCTACATAATCACAAATTTTATTGAACGATTAAGTGTCAATTCTGGACAATGCAGTGAAATTTAATTTTAAAATATGTTCAACAAAGTAGGTCTAATAAAACTCAAAATAATTTGAGCACGCCAAATAGGGTTCGGAATTAACAATTAGCGTACCGTTTTAAATGACTTCTTGAAGAATAGAATAATATCTTAAAGTCGTCCAGAAAATGGCAAACTCAGTTAATTTCATCAAGTCATGTGAATACTGAATAAAGCTAATAAAAATACGGGAAAAGATCATACAAACTCACCACAAGGAAATTTCTTTGTATCTGGAATCGAATGCCATGAGATTAATCGTAAGTGAAGTGTTGGAAATGACTGAGATTGAATAAGTCGACACCTCACAGAAACTGACATTGAAAATAACCCTTCACAGATGTGAATTTCAAACTTTGATATGTCAAGGATAAGTTTGCAAAGTCCTTTTCTGGGTCAGCGTTAATTATAGATTGTTTTTATTACGCATCTTGGTGTAATATAAAACCGGATGTGTAGGATTGCAATTTAATTTAATTCCATTGTTGTTGAGCTGCTTTAATTATTGCAGACTAATACGTTCTCAACAGTCAATAGCAGTGAGAAATACAATTTCAAGACATATCTGAATGATTAAAGTGGACTTCAAATGTACTGAATACCGGGATGGTTCGAACTAGTTTGGTATCTCAAGAGATGTGAACGGGGGAATGAATGAGGATCTTTCCCGCTTTTCAACAGATTTTGTTTGCGATTTAATTATCCTCAAGATATTCTTTACAATTTCCTAATTCGGCTGAATCACCGCATATTCCTATAACTACTGCGCCGTTTAGCTTAAAAGTATTGTTCCGACACTGTTAAATCGAACCGTGGACTTCTTTTCCCGAATCCCGTTCTCCAGATCCCCGATATGGAGGATTCGGAAAAATTCGATGGGAGTGCCACACCTACCGCTGGATATAAAATAGTAAAATCTGGGGACGCCAAGGTCGTAGGAATCCAACTCATGTGCAATGACATTGAGAAGGACGTGGACAACATCTGACTCTAGGTGAGTTCAAAACCGATCGGTCTTGTAGAACTTGTCGCTCTTGTTTGACATGTGTGACTTATCCAATTTTTGATAGCGATGGCATACTTGCATAGAAATGTTTTTAAGTTTCAAACCGCCAACAAAGAAAGGAAAACAAAGGAAAACAATCATTCCAGAGCAATAAACCAGGTACTCAATAAGTAACATAATACTAAATCTTAACTAAAGACAATAGATATATGAACAAACCTACACGCTAAAATTATTGCACGAAAAGGGTTGAAATTTGAGAGGAAATTGCCTTCCAAATTTAAGCCCAAACAATATTTCAAGACGCAGTCCGCCCATGGATTTATTGGAAACTTCAAATGCCCTCTGGGGAGCATCCTATCACATGAGTGAAATCCTCTCCCAACGATAGAGTGCCCCCTTTCCTAGAAACCCAAAAATCTGTATGCATTTTATTGAGCAAAGGTGGTTTATGTCGATAGCCAAATAAAGTCTGATATTTTTTATTTCTCCAACCTTGTTTGTCTCTGTCTCCTGCTGTTGCGGCCGATAGTCAGAGTCCTTAAACATGTTGTCCGAAGCTCTCCCGCGACATATGGTGTAATGGCGCCCATAATTTATCAGCCATACAACCATTACCGCGGAAAATGTTGGAAGAAGGATTCCGGGAATGATGACTGCAACTGCGAAAAGTCCAACAACAAGAAATTATCAACGAATTCCAATGACTTTTGATTTACTGCAGAAATTAATATCTGAAATTTTTCCTTACCATATGGTGTATTCAGACCCCACATGTTGAGCAGGAGGGTTCGAATTTCTTCCACCAAATATTTTTCTTTCACTCACGGTCGGGTGAATCGCAAGATTGCATTTATGTCACAATATAAATTCAATTTTTTTTGTCAAGATTGTTGTCGGGTGATTTCGAATTTTTTCATTTCTTATAGACTGTACATCGTAGCTCGTACGATCTTAATTTCTCCACGTCACAAGCACAACCTTTGATAAACATTCGTCAGCCGGGGGAATGTGTATTTTATTTTTTATGATGTGCGTTTTGTAAACATTATTTTTTACACGACAAGCGCAGGGAACATTTCCTGGTTTCAATTCCAATGATTAGAGACACCGGTCCGTCACGTTCCCGAACTAGGAAAAAACAGAAAATTACAGGGTGGTTCATAAAAATTATTCTCTGCTCGGACATCATTCACTGCGTCTGCTGGTGTAAACAATCTGAATGTTCTCAAAAACATGCATTGACAATGTTAAGTTGACTTTATCCCAACCAGTCAAACACACTTTAAAAATTGCAAAAACATATTGCAAGAAGAATTGCATTGGTCGATTTTTCAACACAATTTGTTTTGTTAATATACCTTTCCAAAGTACGTTTGTTAAAACACTGAGCCTTACTTTCAGTAAGGCTCAGTTTCCATACGAGCGGCAATTGTGTTTTGCGACTACATCTGAATTTTTCTTCTGAATGTTTCACCAGAACGAACAAATAACTCAAAATTATCAATAAAGCCAGAATATCAATCGCTTACTGCGGAATAGTTTCTTGCATACCAATGAAAGGGACCTTTGTTGTGACAAAGGTCTCTTTCATTTGGACACATTCCTTATTTTCCCGTACCCTATAGACGGTATAGTCATTTACCCTAGGATATCTTAATTTTGATGACAATTTGAATCGAATTCAGAAATCACCATAAAGCATTCCTTTTTTTAACCTTTCCCGTATCAAATATTTTCGACAGAATTCTGCTGGAAATATTTGCCACGTTCCTGCTGAAAAATCTGTCAGGAAATTCGGACTTCCAGTTCAGCAGAAAAGTAGTCTGCTGAAATATCCAGCTGAGAATCGTGCGGTTTTATATTATGTGGCGCCGCACCAGCTGGAAAATCCGGCTGAATTCATCACCTGGATTTTTTAGCTGAGATATGGAGTGAAAAAAATTAAGACCTTGTACTACTACTTTCTGTTAACACCTCGCCTTGTCGATATTGATCTCATGACCTATCGTTTTAATTTTACCTTAATCGTTCTTTCTTACCAGTTCGCTACGTCCGCCAGCTCGTAGTACAGTACGATTTCAACTACTGTACTATCGTAGAACTCCAGAACACAAATACCTACATATATTGAGTTTTACGCACCTTTAGACAAGTCCAAAATCATTCTTGACTTTGCAAACTAAAACCAGGACAGGACAGGAAATATCCAGTTTTCTATTAACCAATTTTCCAATTATAATTGATGCGAAATGAAAATCCAAACAACTCCATTCCGTTGAAAAATACTTGCTCAAATTCCGTCGTGGATTTTATTCGAAGTTCATTCAGGAGCGACCAGGTTTCGCATATTGCATCATCAGGCTGATGAATTAAACAAGAAACAAATGTTCTAGAATTAGTATTAAATACTAAATAATCACAACCTCTAAAAATCCATCCACAAATTATCAGAAGTAAAGACTAAAATAATAATCAAAAAATTCTAGAATTTATAGTGAAATAGTCAAAGCAAATGAATACAAATTTTTAGAAATAACTATTGGAACTTGGAGAAAATTATAATGAACAATACAACCTTATAATCATTTTTTATAAAGTATTACGTCTCTCTTCATGACACTAAAGAAATTATAATATTTTAAAGGAAAAATACCCTTGAATGATGTTTACAAGAGAAGAACACTGCCAAAATTATGAGACTCTGCATTGCCGTGACCCGATTTTAATTTAGGGAAGAAAATGCGTATGCATTTTCACCCTTACGGTCAGATTCGAATGTTAGTGAATTTAGTGAAAAAACTGTAAAATGTAAAGCTATTAATAGCAAAAACTTCAGATTTTTGAGACCAAAAAAAACACTATGTCTACATTGTGGAAGTAGAAGGCAATGACAGAGTGAGAGGAGAAAAAATTGAAAGTCAGTCTCAAAGAACCATGCGGTACTCTCTAATATGGATATTACTACTGATTAAGGATCGGATCAGATAAGGTAATGGCTTATCTGATCTGATGAATAAATGAATTTGGTTTATTTTCAAGATTGTAACACATAACAAGCATCATAGATTCACATTTAAATAAATTCATGACGCAGCTGTTCTTTTCCGACTCAGACCTCGCTACTACTTGGGTAATAGGTCAAATTAGAAGAAATTTGCAGAGAACACTTGCATAATACACACAGTCATAATGATACATAATCGTAGCATTTTAAAACATTTCTAATGGTTATTTTCTCGTTTATCATTAATTCAATCCAGTTGTAATCAAGAATCCAGGCATATCTAGATTGGCATTTAACCATTATCATCAAAATTGAACTCACTTGTTACCGTACACAAATCAATATAATCACTGTAATACATTTCGGCAAGGTTCATAATATTACAGCTTTTTGCAAACAGTGTGTAAAGATTTTTGTTATTAATTAATTTGCTAAAGTCTTATCTTTACCTTCCTTTAGGGCTTTGTTTTTTGCCCTCGGTACAAAGGCAGGCACACAGGTTGGACACACCCAATTTCTATTTTTAATAGTTTCAACGTACGATTTTCCGTTCATAGTTAATGATCACTTCCATCTATGATAATAATTAAATCTGTACACGCATTGTAACAATCCTTGCCCTTCATAGCCCTCTTCATCACTTGTATACAAGTCATCCTCAAAAGTTATCCAATATTGTACATTCAGGTACACAGTTGGTGTACATTCAGCTAAAATTACCTGGTCGTACAGTTTACAGGGTCTTTCTTATATCTTTCTCTTGAAAATGAAGTACGCAATTTAAAAATAATTTTGTCTGCCATATAAATTGAACTATTTCCAAGAGTGAAGGAGAAAAGTGGCACAACGATGCTACAATGGAACGACAATGACTAAAAAAAGGTTGAGAAGATAGATTTTGACTCAGGCCGGGAAGTATATAAATGCATTTGCGAATAATTTGTCTCCGACCTCAATTATCGCGAGGTTGTCCCTGACTTTACTCCGCCGTTTTCGGTTTGGTTCGGACTTGCTCTATGACCTCGGGCTTGACTTTTGTGCTTTGCTCCAGATATTTGGTGCACTTGTATTTCTACCGGATTAGAATTCCATCGTTGAAGACTTTTCGTGATGGCCAAATCCATGTGAAATAATCTCACGAAAGCCTTCGTAACCTAATTCGACGATACACGTCGGATAACTCCCCTCCATCCCGAAATATAGAACGCTACAAAACTGTCGTCAAAGACAAAGAAACAAAATAAATCAATCCCTTTTGATTTTATTTTGACTGCTCAGCTGCTCATGCGCACAATTTCTTCCCGGGGATCAGATATCTGTTCCGATCTGATTTGATCTGATATCCGTGAGATAAAAAATAAAAATTATCTGATCCGTATCTGATCTGATATGATATATTATCCGAATATCTGATCTGATCCTAGCCTTAACTCTGCCCAATTCAGAAGGCGGACAAATTCTTATTAAAATATTGATAAATCCCGCCGATTAAATCTTAGCTCGCGAACAATTTAGTGTATTACAATTCCATATCCAATCCGCTGTAATTGCGTATATTTCAACTGTTCAGAATTTGAACGCTGCTTTGTTAAACCTGCTGATATTTCTTGCTGACTTTCAATTCTGCTTTTCCCTGCTGGTATTTCCAGCTTACTTGATCAACTGAATTTTGCAGCAGAAACGTGGACTACAATTGTGCAGAGAATTTCAGCTGAAATCTACGGCGCAATCTCTGTACAATTTTTGCACGTTTCTGCTGAGATATACAGCTCAGCCAACAAGGGAACAAAAGTGAACAGAATTCTGCACATTGACAGCACAAAATTATCACAGCATGCAAAGTAGTCTTTTCAGAAACATGGGATTGATGGGACAAAGGTCTGTCTACACAACATTACTACTTATATTTTATATAATTTGGTCTTCCTCCATCATCAACATTGAGATTGTTTTGTCAGCGATGAGTTCTAAATATGGAAACACGTTCGGTTCAAACTCGAAAAATTTACCAACTCCAATGGTGATAGATTTCAACGCACGCCACTCCTTTTCCAGATATTCTCCTCTTGGTAGCGTGTTCTTGATCATCACGAATTTTTCTGAACATTGGCACAAGCCTGACATTGTCTTCAGAAATATGTACTGCACCACCAAAAAACAAAAACAGACGACACAAACAATGACATAAATGGATATCTCATTCTCAACTGAGGAGAAACATCTGAAAACACCGAAACACAGGATAATGGAGCTCAAGAATAGTACGACTGGAAAAAGTACGTCCACGATGTTCTTGTTCATCTCTTTGTACACCATTCTCAAGATTTGGTATCCCTTGTAACGCATCAGCTCATCCTTCAACTTGTTTTGACGCAAAATATGCCGCATATTACTATCGGTGTCTGGGTTGATCATCTTCCTGATAAATCAAATACGACATTTTGTTTGATTCATCCGACGCATCAAAGCTCTCACAAGGGAAGCTCACAACATACGGGTCGGACCACTTTTTTACACCATTTGGGATCCCCTGACATTAAAATAGTTAAAGGTCGCGTTTACAAATGAAGTATTTTTTTTGGCTTATCTTCAAAAATTAGTAAATAATTTAATAAAAGAAAACAAATGATTTTTTTCATCAAGATTTTGAGTTCCCTTAAGTTCTTTGGTATATCCAATCAAAATCTTGAAATATCTCTCACGTCTCTCAACATAGACGCGAAATGAAAAACGCCGGAAACAGCGTGCATTGGAAAACACGATTGAAAATTTTCAAAGGGGGGTCTTCGGGAGTTTTCTAATGAAGTTTTTGAAGAAAAAAGTACTTCATATGTACACGGGACTTTTAACTATTTCCATGTCAGGGTTTCCCAAATGGTGTGAAAATGTGAATGGCGGGTCTAACTCCGACTCGCATGTCGTGAGCTTCCCTTGTCAGTTACTTTATGATAGTAGACATGTCAAATTCAATATTTAGGAAATAGAAATCAACTATTAAGTGTTTTAGGTCGTTGTAACCATGGATGTGTCTGAATGTCGAATAATTCTGTACGGATGACATGGTTTGTTT
>JAQFYE010003955.1:0-14240 GCA_034694305.1 Protaphorura glebata
ATTCTAGTTTGTTCATAAATTGAGATAAATAGGATTCAGCATTCGATAATCGACTTTGGACCTCGTAGGTGTTGAAGACCTACTCAATTTAACACGGACAACACATTCACATAATGTCTTGCTTACGCAACTCATAATAATTTCAATAAAAATCAAAACTAATTGAGAAATTATTCTTGGTCAGTAGAGTAAAAAGTAGCTCTTTGATGTAAACTTGCTATACACTTAATTCTTTAATTTCACATCGTTTAGAATTAAAAAAAATTTATATTTTTTTTGTATAATGAGACGCGTGGAACCTTCATATTTGTTATGTAGTTCATACTCTTCAATTTATGTAACATTAAACAAACAACAAATCACAATAGCTCTTCAATTTTTACAGCAACCTGGAATCATCTGAATTTTTAAAATAGCTGCGAGAAATTGTCAATAATTACAGCCTGAATAATTACGTCAGCACTGTTCATTTCGCAACCAGTACGCATACCATGTTGTAAGTTTCATCATAATATCGCTTACGTGATGCGAGGAAGTCGTACATGTCAGAATTTTTTTCACAATATACATTAGCTTTGGCCCAAAAATAATCGATTGACTGGTAATGCAATGCCCTTCCAGTTAAGGAATGTATTTCCTTCCGAATTCCTCCAGGCTTTCCGCCGAAGATTTCAA
Organism: Protaphorura glebata; assembly: GCA_034694305.1. Lineage (NCBI taxonomy): Eukaryota > Metazoa > Arthropoda > Collembola > Poduromorpha > Onychiuridae > Protaphorura > Protaphorura glebata. The sequence goes on from JAQFYE010003955.1 coordinate 676, forward strand.
CGTAAGTTCTTTCGGAAGACAAATCGGAATTTCAAACTCAATATTTCGAAACGCTCGGACAATACCTTTATGGGCCACAGTATAGTAGGAGTAGGCGTACCAATTTTTTTACATACATATTACGCGCGTGCTTATGACCCACGGATTTATCCTTCAATGGAGGATAAATAATTCTCGTAAAATAGATTTGATCAGAATAAATAGGACATTCAATTTTACTTTTCCCTGCTTATAAGGTAAACTACGAACTCCTTGAGGACACGACACATGTCTTGAGTAATTTGACGAATTATCGAGAAAACACACGCCGATATTTGTCAAGTAACGTTTGTGTATCAAGTCCTAATTCTATGAGGACATGAGACATCCTTGATTCGCTGCAAGGGAAGGTCCGACGACAATGATGACTTGCGTGAGATTCTGGCAAAGAAAACTATGTTGGTTTTCCCAGATTAATTAAGTGAATAATAAAAGAGTGTACATCTGCATAATATTATTCACACAATAATCGCACATTCACATAGACGCACATTCTGAGAATTTCAAGTCGGACATGTTTAAAAGAATTCTTCAGATTATAATCACAGTCATAAAATCGCTTGTTAGGTTGGGTTAAGACTTCAATGCTGGATTTACGAATAGAATCTGCGCCCCAAGTCTTACAAGGGACATACTCGAGCTGCACCTTGACTTTGACCCGACATCCAATTTTCTTAATCCATTATCATCTTTCGGTCAAAATTAGTCTGCAGAAATGAAGATTACAACCAATGGATTAAGAAAATCGGGTGCAGGGTAAAAGTCCAGGGGCCAGGTCAAGTATGTCCCTTGTTAGGTCGGATTAAATTGGATACGCGTTTTTTTAGTCATTACCATGGCTCACACAACTTAAGCATCAAAGATGAAACATTAAATTCTACCTCATCCTGCTCGCCTCCCAAGGAAGACCACCATTGTATGATTAGTCCTCTAGCTTCCCTTAACTCTTGATTTACGTCTAATTCAGATCGAACTTCTTATCCAATGTTACACAACAAGGTAATAGAGAAATTGCAACAATAAAAGTAAAAACGACGTGGGTTTGAGTGGTACCTTGTTGTTGTTTAATGAATTATAAGTGACTGCCGTCAATTCCTACTGCAAGTAATCATAAAGTTAGCCCTAATTTAATATTTCGTTTTCCTTGAGTGAATAATCAGATGTACATAGTAAGAACTTCTAATTGTGCAGGTGTTTAATAGTTTTGCATACATTCTATATTCCAGAGAAATTTTGACAATTCAGCGATACTAAAATGAACAAACTATTTTTCTTCCGTGTATTTGTCTTCGTCATAGTAGAAATTTTATTAAACATTGCTGTCGTAAATGGACAAGCGAATTATACTGAAAAGGAAAAAAATGCACTCAAGAAGGTAAGAAACACTAATCAAAATCACGTCGTATTATTATGGTTTTAATTGTTTGTATTTTTTTTCCAAAACCAAGTTTCGTAATTTAGTTGAAGGCAGCATGACCCAAGACTATCAGAAGTTGGATAGTTATCTCATCAGATGGCTAAGAGGTAAGCCATTGATCCACGTCAACATAATTGATCACTTTACAATTCAACAAAACAAACTTTGCGAACTTTCCAAACAAGTTCAACTAGCAAACAAACTTTTGCTAGTTGAACGTAAAACAGGAATTCCTGCGAACGTGTTTTTATTTAAAAAAAATTCAAAATGCCTGCGTCGTACTGATTTGTCTGTCTCAAAATAATAGTCACCTCTGACGTCCCAAAAAAGCTAGTTTTTGTCGCTGACATTTCTGTTGGTTGATCACATGGTGTTTCAAAAATACGATTCTACCCTTCGAGTGGCCATCAGAAGGAAAAGATTATGATACACCCTATCGCCTGTTTCTCTGCAAATTTGCATAACAATGTTACGGGTGTCGATTTTCAGGTGACTCATTACTTTGAGACGGACATTAATGGTTAGAGTTATTTCTACAAGTTATCGCCCTGTGTTTCGTAATCCAAGGTGTGCAGATAGTTATGAGTGATTTTAGCTATCGGAGTTAGCAAATGGTTTGAAAAATATACGAGTACAACTCTGTTCCAGAAAGCATGGATCAATTTGTAAAGTCCTTCGAAAACAGCTTAATTTTAATATTGTCCAGCCTGTAGAATATAACGAAAATCGAGATAAATAATTGAAAACAATTTTTCAATTCCAGCGAATAACTTTGACGTGTCTGCTGCGAATAAAGGCTTTCGAAAGGTAATTCAAAGTAATAATTAATGAAATTAGGAATGTAAGCCAGAAATAAATATCTTGAAAATCAGAACGCAAAATGGAGGCAGGAGAATAACATGGATTCAATTCTGAATAAAACAATACTTGCGCTTAATCCACCTATATACTCCATAAATGGCGTCGACTATGAGGGAAGACCAGGTCAGTACGAAATTATATATTACCAGAATTCTAAAAACCCGTACATTATACGTTATGCACGTGCAGCGTGTCCGAGTATCGGAACACCTCTCCAAAAAAGTGAATGGAAGGAGATTCATTCATGTGTATGACCCAGGAGTTCCGTTTGAAATTCTGTGGATGGATCTTGTTACTAAAATTTTACGAGGAATTCGAATATGCTGAATTTAGCTCAATCTAAAACATATCGATAGAAGTTATAAGTTCCGGCACGTTCGTGTGGTAGTGTGCCTCAGTTCACTTTTATGGATAGGTGTTCAGTTCATATTCGTATGCACTGTGTTATATATGTTGAGATGTTGCTATACTCACTGTACATCTGGGATTTTTTACTATCTGTACTCAGTAATTACGTTTACCCCAACGCGTGTCGACTTGAGAGGATTAATTGTGAGTGGCAATGGAGAAAATCTTGTCCGATACTGGGATCAAATTCTGGAAGAGGGTGAACATAAATTAGAAACGGTGTCCAATGAAACTGAAGGCAGGATATTTCAAGGGATCGCACTTCTCGACCTCCAACGGTTCAATATTCGTCAACACACATGTCTAAGATGTGAGTTTCCGCAAAATTTTATTACCCAACTATTTCTCAAAAGAAGAGTTTTGAATTATTTTTCAGGTGTCTCTATGTTCCTTGACTGGATCCGACACTATGAGAATTATCATCCGGATATGGCCAAAGAAATGATTATAATTAATGGTATGTATTTCGGTGTAGAGACATCACAAAAGTTGTTCAGAGTTAGTGTTAAGATAATTGCATCTCACTATTTTTTACAGTCCCTAGAGCCTTCATCCCAATTCAACACCTCGCTGGGCCAATCCTGTCACCTGGAACCAGAAAGATATTTAAATTATTTTCAACAGATCGAAAGGAATGGTCGGCGTACCTCCAACAAATTATTCCACCAGATCAACTCACATTTCAGTTTGGTGGGAAAAATCCAAACTAATTATGACACACTAATTATAATAATTTTACAAAAATTAAAAAAAATAGATGCTCGGAATAAGAGAAAAATTAAAATTAAAAAACGGGAATAGAGTACAGCCGGACAACTCAATTCTTCTAAATAAGCAGTGTCTCACACTTACGTTACTTACCATACTTTTTTATGTTTGTCATTTCTTCATAATTATTCCAATTCAATGTTGAATTTTGAACTTTAAGCTTTTTTTAGATGCTCATATTTTAATTGTTTAAGCATCAAAACTGTGTTCGTTGATCGTTAATTGAATAAATAAAAGCTCTCACACTCTGAAAGTATTACGCTGGATATCGATGGGCTAATGGGTAATACAAACTCTTTAGATTTCACCACTCAACCAGAGCAAATTGACATTTAATTAACCTAATCCGGATATTCAAATAATTTTTATTTGATGGCTCAATGAATGAGAAATAATAATTCTAAAAGAAGTCTATCCGGATTCAGCCTGGTCGGAAGCCCACTGTTCACGTGATGTACTAGTATAGTGTACTAGTATAGTATAGTTAGTATAAAAAATAAAAATTCCATAAAAATGTCAGACAAATTCAATTTAAGTAATTACTATGTAATTTTCCACTTTCATTCACTTTTCGCATAAAAACTCGGCCTATAATAGTAATAATCAATGTATATTTTTTACTCTTGAACTTGAGACCACACATACGTACTTGGAGGCCAATAAACCGCATTTTTGTAATCATGTAATTTTAATTAGATGACGTAGGAGGCAAAAGTCACTGATAAGGTAAACTCGTCGAGTGTTTGCAAATTCTAAAACCGATTAAGAGTGCAACTGAAACCGAGAATATTGAATATTAATCGATAAGGAATATTTTTAGTTTGTTGTCATACTTAAAACTTTTGTTATTTCTCAAAATGCCATCCAATATGCTCGGATGGTAAGATAATCAATGAGTGTACGAGCGCAATGCCATATCATATCGACGTTTAAGGAACTCAGCGTCGTAGATTTCTGGTTTCTGGCAGTTGCCCATACGTCGTTGATCAAATTTTCTGGCAGTTGCTCAAACGTTGTAGATCAAAAGTCGTATATCAATTTTTAGTAAGAATGACTTTTTATTTTTTGAAATCTGTGTAAGTTTGAAAATTCAAAGTTCGGTTTTATTCAGATGTCTTGTCAGATCAACAATAATTCATTAAGCGAGCGAAACTTTTTGTTGGACTAGGTGGTCCGAAATCCGTTTGTATCTCTCCCATAGTTGAGTAAGCACTTTTTTGTCCAGACCTTTTCTCCGGAACTACTGGGCCGATCGGGCTCAAATTTGCGTGGGAATGGGTGGGAGGTACCCATGGAGTGTGGTTCTATACAAAGGTATCCTGGACCGTCTACTGTTAAGGGGTGTCCTCTTAAACTCGACTTTAAGGGTTTGGCTATTTGGCATGGGATAAATTTCCATAGCAACCGAGTAGTTTGTCTCTCAGTAGAACTGACGTAAACAAACTCCGCCGTTGCCATAGAAATTTTAGAACTGACGTAAACACACTCCGCCGTTGCCATAGAAATCTTACCAGTGGAAGGATGATGAAATGATTGGAAATCTGAAATCTTTATTATTAATTGTATAATAATAGGAATAATAGTTAAATAGCCTTTCCTCTAATCATGTTTGCGTAAAACCATAATACCGTGTAAGGTTAGGATATCACATCACTCGCGGCGGGGGTTTGGGGGCGGAGCCCCTATTTAAAAAGAGGATTAGCTATTTACATGGTATTATTCTAATGAGCAAGATATTATTTTGCTGTGCAATTCAATTTAAATCTACCGTGAAATTCCTCTATTCCACTCGGCGATAAAATCACACCCTTTCTATTTGAAAAGACGGGATAATGAGCTTCGCGTCCGCAAAGAAATTGTAAAATTTGATATACGACTTTTTATCAACTACCAAAAAGTTTGATCTACGACATTTTAGCAACTGCCAAAACTTTTTATCTACGACGTTTGAGCAACTGTCAAAAATTTTGATCCACGACGTTTGACCAACTACCAAAAAAAATTTGATGTGCGACAGTTGCGCAACTGTCAAAAATTTTGATTCATGACGTTCGAGCAACTGTCACAAATTTTGATCTACGACGTTGAGTTCCTTAAGCTTGGATATGCTTAAACCTATGTACATACGTTGCCAAAGAGGCTTGATAATTAAAAGAACGGGGTTAGTTATGAACAAAGTTCCGTGTCGGAGAATTTGGCAAAAAGTAAGTGCAAAACCATGTTTCAGACAGCCAACTCAAGGTTGATTGCATATATATTTGGTCTGGTCCAAGATGACCACTTTGCCGGCCCCTATATCGATCCTCCTACCCTAAAAAACTAGTTTTATTCTCACACTTCAGTAGGCTTTGCCGTCACAACCTCAACATTTTTTCATGTGTAGGTATCGCTGAATTACATTCAATAAATAGTTGGCAATACACATTGGCATACATTAAAAAAAACTGGTTTACAGAATTAAACTTCTCATTTTTACGTTTCCGCCGCTATGATTATATCAGCAAGTACCATTTTTATCTCAACACCTTATTTCTTTATGGATTTGCACTTGATTAGACTAATCACGCTTAGTTCACGATGCCGAATGAATGGAACATGCGACTTGCACATTTTTGGCCTTCACGTCACTCATATTCACCTAAGCCTTCACAACTTTTCAAAGGGATCTGCCTCCAATTCGTAATTCATTTTTGCTTATGGAATTGAAAAAGAAAATTGCTGAACAATTTTCAAAAATGGGATGAATATACAATCGGTTATTATTTTTTAACTTATTTTTAGTATCTAATTACTTATGTGAATGTAATGTGTTCTAGTCACCAATTTAGAATTTACTGGAAAATGTCATTTTCCGTTAAAAATATATGAACTTACGATGTATGAACAATTAATGGCTAGGGATTCTTTGCAGTGGAATATACAAGGAAAACTATCATAATTAATTGCAGTGGCTATTGAGGTAGGACAGACGAGAAACTTAGTTCATATTATTATATTGGACTGTCAAAGTTGAAGGACAAAGGATTACATAATAAACCTAACCCAACATTTCCTTTCGTAATTTTTAATTGATTTTATCGTTCATCAGGACTGAAACTCATGGAAAGTGACCTTGCACTAGGTCTGGGTCTCAAACTGGTCTAAACTCCAAGCTCAAGGACAATTCACGATCAGACCAATAAATCAGTAAACCGACAATTTCTGTCCGGCCCAGCTTTAGTTAACATGCCCATCAAAAAGAAAAAAAAATCCATGTTTTATCACGTACGATCCTTCCCAATGACGCACAACAATGTATCTCCTTTTAGAAATAAATCTTAATTAATTCTTCTCTCGAGACTTGTATAAAAACCCAGCGTTCTTGATGAAAAATTGTCGCTTGCCATTCGGTCATTCGCAACAACTTCCTTCCTCTTTAAACTTTTCAAAAGTTCGCAATGTTCAACGCATTTGTCCCAAATACCTTGACTGCCAAATATATTTTAGATTATTATACACCTCGCAACAAAAATAACATGTACACTTTTCAAACTTCTGCTCTAGCTTTCGTCCTCACTTTAATTCTTTTGATCAGCACAACCTCAGCCGCAAAAATTGAGTTGTCGAATGATGAACTGATTGCTTCAGCTGCAAAACTACAATTGTTTAAGGATGAACAAATTGCACTTCAAATTGTAAGTTTCCAAATTTAAAATAATTTAAACAATTTTTGAAATATTTAATTAAATTTTTACTTCATTTTTAGTTCCGTGAATACATCATAGACATTCCGCTTGAAGACTACCAGTTGAAGGACAGTTATTTGATGAGATGGTTGAGAGGTAAAATTTAATTAAATTAATTGAAAATTTTGAAAAAATATCACTGTTCAATATTTCTAAATTGTAGCGAGCGAAGGGAACGCATTCTTTGCGGCCCAAAAACTTGATGAGGCACAACAATGGCGAGAGGATAACAATATCAGCGCCATTTTGGATGAAGCCCTTCCAAGGTTTCCGGGTTATGTTGTTTCTAAGATGGGAATGGACAGCGAAGGTCGCCCAAGTAAGAATTACAAAAATTATCCAGCAAAAATTAATTAAATATCAATTAGCCTAAAATGGCTAATTTCTTTTGTTTACTTTTTCTCCATAGTCCTCGCATTGTCAATGAAAGGGATTGATCTCAGAAAAATTATCGCGACTGGGAAGAAGAACATGTATTTCCGTCGAAATTTCCAAATCCTTGAAAAAATGGCTGCCCGTGCCAGAATCATTTCAGATTTGACTGGACAAGAAATTTCCAAAATTTATACCATCGTCGATTTTGAGGGATATAATAAAAAACAACATGCCTGCAAAGAATGTAAGTATTAATACAGATTTTAAAATTTCTGGCGGCGTACACTAATTTCTGGCGATAGCTCAATTAATATTAATTATAATGTCCAGGTCTTGAAACTATCGTCCAATTCTACAAGGGTGCACTTAAATATCACCCAGGACTTCGTTTCCGAGAAGTTTGGATCAACAGTGAGTATTTAGTTGAATTTTGCCAAAATCTCTTAGTTTTTGACAGTGATTAAATTTTCACTATTTCAATTATCCAGCTCCCGACATCGCTGCACCACTTGTCAAGTCCATCCGTACCCTCTACGCCAACACCGAAGAAGACTTGAAAATCTTTGGAAGTGACAAAGCTGAATGGTCACGATTTCTTCATAAGGATATCCCAGCAGATCAACTTACACTTCAATTCGGAGGCACGCAAATACAGTCCAGACTTTTGAACGCCATTTAAAGACAGAGAAATCTTTAATCACGTGAGAATGCGTTGCATGGAAGTATTTTAATTTAATACAATTAAATTAATTAATTACTAGTGAGCTATGACACAATAGTGTTTGGGCATTACATGCACGCCCACCACACGAAATATTATTATTGATCTCGAAAGTATTTCAAGAAATGCATGACTGTTTGAAAGGCTAAAAACCAAAGTATGTGAAATCTGTTTCTTGAGTTTTTGTTCAACTATGTCATTTGTGAATATCTTGTCAAATAATTATTTTTTTAAAAATAAAATTCAATGTATGATAAAACTTTTATCACATTTTTTTATTTCTACAGCTCTTCAAGTTACGAATTACTTATGATATTTGTTCGTATGGTTCACTTTGCAATGGTACGTGATTCTGCTGACTGTATATGTCTTAATAATTGACCGTCCGTGGTTAAGAATACAAGTTTTGAGTCAGCAAAAAGTGGTTCAGAGGACTTTGCCAGTCGTTCAATATATTTTGGGCTCGAGAACGGTAAAATTTCAAACGGGAAGGTTGACTTGTCCCGGCTACCTTGCTATTACTCCTACGTATGGTCTAAAATACCTTACAAGACATATAACATGCAGTCATATGATTTGGGTCGAGCGACACACAGTGGGATAACTTGTACCGTACCAGCAGATAATTTAGCCTCACCGCGTATTTCGGAAATAGAAATGTTGTTCATGCCATTGGCATATTAGCATATGACTTATTATATTTAATTCAGCTGTTTAATTGCAGCGAAACTGGTTATAATAGTTTGGAGAACTGAACTAGGGTCCATATCTGGTAAGGTCACAGCGAAGAAGCCAAACGAATTATTCAGATACGAGTCGTTTGACATCTTGCGGGAATTCATGATAGCAGCACAAAAAGATCTCATTCTCATTGTAAAAACAAAGCCAAACGAGAGTGCGACAGTTTTCTATGAAGGTACAATAAACACGGTATTTTAACGTTTAGTGTCACTCTGTATCACTCATTGACGAATCAGTAATGTTCGGCATTGTTACCGGGAATGTTACTTCAATAAAATAAAAAACGAGAACACCAAACAACGTGATTATAGAATTAGAATTAGACGTGATCCAATAACATTTTTGTTAGCAAAATTTCGACGTTGTTATTTTTATCTACTAAAGTGTGTCACATTTCACATTTATTTGTTTATATTCAATCAAGCGAAATAACTTTAACGTGTTGTATTTTCTCAATTTCAGATATAAAACCAACGCATTAGTTTAGTCTATCATAGATTTGTATCTCGATTAAAGCCAAGGATTTTTTAATCACTGGCTAATTTGCTTGTGAAGCAGCTGAGTATGATTCCGAAGGCTTGGAGCGGACAAAGAGGGTATCTGAAGTCAAGATTGAAGACGTCTTCAGAAACTCGGCCGAATTGCAAGATTGTGTAGCCCGCTGAAAAAGTCAAACAAAAGTAACCGTGGTAAAACTTGTTTTAAACTTGGTATTTTAATCAAAATATCCACGATCAGACAAATAATTAGATTATACTACGCACTAACCATTATCAGGGTGAATGACTTGGAAGTTCTTAATGGAGGCCACTGATACACGCCCATGAAAGTCTAGAACAAAGGATTGGGCGTGGTCGTTAAAGAGTGGTGGTTTGTTCCGTAGGTCCAAAAGTCCATGCTGAATTCCATTCTTATTACTCGCTGTAATATAACAAAATCCAATTCTTTATTAATTTACTTTGAATTAATACCCGAATCGTGGTATTTTCAGATTGTTTGAAAATTTCAGTTCACAAATTTATAATTAATTACCTACCCAAAATGGTATCATGATCTCCGTCCGGGTAACGTTCGAAACGTTTTGATTCGTTGACCATAGCGGGAAGTAAGAATTGCATCTTCCGTGGACCCTTTAGTTGCAGGATATCCTGTTGCTAAACCAAAAGTCACATTTTCATACATCCAGTCATACAGAACATTAAATTCTCCACAAAATGCGTATACATTATAATTTTTTTAAAACCTATTAATTTAGGATACGTAGGAAAGGAAGGATGGGTTATGAACCACCTCGTACTTACATAAATTATGGCTCCAAGTTCTTCTCGAGGTGTTAATCCACATCCAATGAGACATTTCTTAGGTGAATCACCTCCATCATAAATCGTGAACTGAGTTCCAAGCACATTTCCACGCACGTTTCCTACGATGGACTCCCCGGTTCGAACCAATTTCAACGGATCGATTGAAATTAGATAATTAGCCTTAGCAGTCTTTTTCCTTTTACGGGCTGACATCAGGTGTGTCTTTAAAATATTAACGAAATATATATTATTATTATTATCGGAAGGAAGAGTCATGATTTGAGGGATTTGACCTTCCCAAATTTTGTATTCAATTGTTACATTTTTGCAATGCTCATTCTCCAGTTGCATGACGTAAGTCGGAAACATCCCTCCGTCAATACCTCGCCGGTCCCGATAAATCTTACACTTTACTAGAAATCCGACCGCAACAGGGAGTTTGACGAATTCGGCCAAATTATCCATAATGGCGTCACGATCAAGATTCCAATCAGGGCCTCCTAACATCTTTGAGATCTGGAGATAAAGATTATAGTTGTTAAGAAAAGCCGGCAAAGATTCTAAAGCAAGATTTCTTTTCTTAAAAAACTCTATTACCCGGTAAAACTTGTTCATAACCAGAGGGTCATCTGGACTCAATCGGCGTTCCATATCTGACAAATTAGTGGCAGAGAAAAATTTCAATATTTCATCATAATCTTCAGCAATTTGAATTCTCTCTATCGGTTGCTCGTCCTTTGATTTATTTTTGTTCGTGGAGTCCGCATTTTCGACCTTATCACTTTTCCAACCGAGATGGTCACCACTAGATTTTTGAATTTCCGCAGTCATGTTTGGTTCTTTGATGATAGGAAAATTTTCAGAAGTCGAGCTGTCGTCACTGTCGTCATCCGTGGTAGCGCTAGTAGAAATGGAGGTCTCCGAAACAGTTGAGGAATTTTCTTCAGACGCGTCTTCAGTCTCACTATTTAAAAATCCGAAATTTAAACTATTGTGTACCCATTACGATACAGTAGGAATCGTATCCCGTAGATACTGCGGGACAAAATGTACTATTTGAATTAAAACATTGCCTAGAGATATTATGATTGTCAACAGTAGGGTTCTTCTCATTTGCACTAGATGGCATGTCCTCGTCGTCTGATTTGTCAATACGGCTAGTTGTCGGCGCCGAATCGGGAGGAGTTGCCCAAGCGCATTTTCGTTTCGTGTGCCCATCGAATATGGTGGGGTAATCTGAAAACACTTCGATTTTTGGTTTATTCCTGAGTTTGTCTGTAAATTAGAACAGCATATTCAGTTGATAACTGTTAAAAATGCATAATGCAAATAATTAAACTGACCACCACATGAATTGTCCTCTCGATCTCTTAAATTTTCTCTTCCGCTTGGAATCGGATACTCCATGTTCGAACCGGATGAATCATATTCTACTATTCTGGCTTCAGGAATTTCCGTATAATAATTTTGCTCCGACTGACAAACTTTTGGGAAAACATAAGATGCAGAGGATTTTCCAAATTTGGCTTCCATTTCACCGCGTGTCTCCATTAACTTCTGGGTGTTCGGGTCAAACGGCAAGCCAACGAAGAAACGCTTTGGGATCAACTCTTGCGGCTGAGACATCGGTGGATTCGCACGATTTTTGGAAGGATTTGTACGAGTCTTGCGATGTTTAACAGAAACTGGTTTCATCCGAACTTTTTCCATTTTTGATTCGCTGTTAGTTCTGCGCAATCAATTTATGATGACAGGATTACCGTTCAAGCAACTCAAGACTAATACAACTTTCCGGCAACAATTTGAATGAGTTGATTCCGCTGATTTTGTCGATTCATGTCTTTACTTCAAATTTCAGAACTGTTTGTAATTCTTCATCAACAAATCCGATTGCCGTTGTCATGTTAGAAATTTTGCACCTGGGAACGTGTACACAACAAATCTGTTGACTGGACAGACTTGAGTAGGGCGGAATAAATTGAAATACTCAGTTCTTGCGAAGGCAGCCCTTATTTTTTCGCTGTGGTGAGCATTAAATACCCCATGTAATTTTTTAAAGTGAAATATCTTAGTAATTAACTTCTTTTCTTGTTCAAAAAAAAATAAATCAAGTTTTATTACCTTACTGATGACCGAATGATAAAAATTAGAATCAAACCTGTTCAAATGAGTTCATAGTAATTTAATATTAATTTCCATACTTGCACCATTGATAAACAATGTGTCCTTGTATCCAGTACCCATTTAAATAGTCCATCGAAGGCGCAATTAAAAACCAGAAAAATTTTATCCTGGTAATAAAGCAGGGGGACTTTTCCAGAGTGAAGTGTTTAAGCTATCTATGACGTGCAACGAACCCGAACGACAAGTAATCTGTATTCCTTGTTGATCTCTGAATGCATGACGGATGACGGATCTCTGAATGCATGACGGACTTAATTGACTCGAGCGATTTAACTTTTGGTTGCGCAGTTCCAGTTCAAATTCACTTCAGCAAAATATTTGTCTTGCAATCCAGAAAAGTGCAATCGAATAAAATAGAAACTATATCCGCAATGCAGTATTTAAGCTCCCAAAGTCTTACGATATCGATATTGTGGTTATCATTTTTCACCGTAATCGCTGTGAATTGTGATAGAACTGCTGCTAAATATTCATCAGAAGAGCGCTTAGCACTTGACCAGGTGAATATTTAGAAAATTACACTAAATTTTATACTTAATTGTTCTGATTAACAATTTTAAATCCCAGAATGAATTTTTTCCTCACTTTACCATAAAATCTAAATGAACATTGTTTGAATAATAGCTTCTCCCACTGGTTCAAGACGCGCTTACGCATGACTACCAAAAGATTGACAGCTACTTAATCCGATATCTAAGAGGTAATTCTATAAAGAATTCATTTTGTGTTTTTACATCTAGATTCCTATTTTAAATGAATTTGTCTCGTTTTACATATTCAGCGAGAAATCTGGAAGTAGATGCTGCAAATCGAATGATCCGCAAGGTTTGGGTCCTAATTCTATTTTTGTAGTACATATTATTAGCCCGTGGACGACAGCCCTGTAAAGGGCTTATAAGATTGCCCTGTCTGTAACAGACAGACGGACAGACCTGTCGACCTGCTTCACACTGCTGCAGGAAATTTAGGGTTGCTCCCACACTTGTCCGTAACAGACAGACGGACAGACCTGTCGACCTGCT